>JAZEWU010000038.1:4014686-4037043 GCA_036362915.1 Geotria australis | reverse complement strand
AAATGCCAAGCGACCAGCAACGGAGCAGCACTGAGCGTTAACGCAACACAACTGTCAATTAAAACGCCGTAAAGAGGAAAAACTTAGAATGGGTGGCATTTGTTAAAACTGTGTGTTTTATTGCAGAGGGAGAGAGGCTAGAGGGACGGAGCGAATCGTAGCTAGAGTCTGCACAATACGCACCGTGGAGCCTTGAAAGAAATTAAAATTTTCTGAACGTTCCACGACGGACACTTTTAAACTTGCGCGCAGTTACGCCGTCGCGCGAGCAAACGCGCTTCGTTTACGCGCAACCGTGTCAGCGGGGCGACACAGTGACGAAGGGGCGGGAGAGCTAGGTGGCGCGCCATCGCGGCCACTTTGTGTTCCGCGCGGCACGAACAGGTAACAACAGGCGGCGGAAACAAAAGCGCCTTTCTCATGCTTCATCATCATCATCGTCGAGCGCCGACGAGACCCGGCCTGCCTGGATCCCGCACGCTCGCCGCACGCGCTCCACGGCCGCGAGGCGCGTGCGTTCGTGCGTTCGTGTGTGTGCGCGCCCTGGCACAGGCGCTGCGGTGACGTCACCGCCACTAAGTAGCGAATGGCATGAACGGGATTCGATTCCCGAGTTCGAATCCCGTTCGTGCCCCAACACCAGTGACGGATTTTCCGAACCGGTCCCGGGCCTCCGTGAGGCCGACTCAGCCACCAAACGAGTACCTAGTGCGGTGCGTGTGAACGTCGCCACTCGAGCGACAACGGCGTGCCGGGGCGCGGTGCTGGCCACCCGCCCGCTTCACGTGTCGTGTCCACCTTCACAGGTTGCTGCTCGCTAACGGCACTTGCCCCTACACTCTCTTAAGGCTACACGGGGGATCTTTGTCTTGACGTGCGTGCGCTCGCCGAGCGATCCGACAGCTCCCGGCGCGCTCGTGCCGACACCGCGAGACCTCTCGCAGGTGAAACAGACACCGGCGCTTGGCGAGCGCCGCCGGGCCGGCCCCAGGGAGCCGCGCGCCGTTTCCGCGCCGCTGTCTCGCTCAAAAACGGACGGGGCCTGTCGAGGGTTCTCCGCGAAATCGGGCCCCCCCCCAGATTATGGAAAATGTAATAAGGCCCGCTTAATTAAGGTCGCTTCGGTGATTTTATCGCTGTTTAGCCGGATAACGTCTGCCGTGCGTTTTACGGTCGGATTGGGAGCACGGGATATGTGTTGGTTGGATTCCTCGCTTTAGAGAGTGCTGGTTCACATCCTGCCCAGGCTTGACTCGGGCCCCATCATCGTCAGCCGACTGCGATTAAGATGTCGAGCACCGTCTGGTGTTGACGTTGCACTTAACGGGAAACCAGCGTGGGAGGCGAGACGTTGAGAGAGAGAGCGAGAGGGAGAGCGCTCGACGCGGCTATCCCGAAAGAACGGCTCTGAAGAGCAGCCGTCAATGCCACGGTAGTTCTCCTCTGGATAGACTGGATTCTGGTGTAGGGACGTGGAACGTTTACCACTGGCTCTGGACGATCACAAGCGATGGGCAGTTGTCAACGCTCGTCGGAGCGTCGATAAGGCCACGCTTTTTGAGCTGTGCGCGTGTGTGCATGGCGATGCTGTGGCTGCCGTGTGTTTTCGGAGCGTTTGGCAAATGATAAAAACAGAAGTGTCTGGACACAATCCTATGCGTGGAATGGGACGGCGGCCAAACAGCGCGCCGATAGATCAGGAACCGAGTTTAATCTCAAAGCCCACGTGCAACATCTGCGCCTCACAGAAAGAACGGACCTGCACGAGGAGGTTCGATTCCCGACTCGGGCGACTTTCTGTGTGGAGTTTGTGTGTTCTCTCTCCCCTTGTTCTGCGTGGGTTTCCTCCGGATACTCCGGTTTTCTCTCACAACTGAAAAAAATCATAATTATTATTATTTGGCTGACAATGTAATAACATACAGGACGCAGCGTGCGGCAATATGTTGGCGCCGGCAAACCGCCTGGCTGCCTTCTCCGCCTCTCTGCGGTTTCCTCGCGAGTTTTACTTTAGTTTCCTTACACATCCCGTGCGTCGCCGCTGCGTAACTTTAGGGTCACCCCGAGGTGACGGAGCAGAACGCGGCAGTATATCTCGCGAAGCGGACGCTCGTCCGCGATTTACGACGAGCCCTCGGACCACAGCGAAACTGGCGCAAAGGTGGCTTTCGCGTTAAAAGGCCTGCGAGCAGATTGTCTCGATAAACTGCCCTCGGAAGAAGTAACTCCTCGAAGACCCGCATCCGCTATTAAGTCAAGAAGCCGGTGATTTTGCGGCTCAAATGGGCGCTTGGGTGGTGCCCCTCCGTTTACCGCCCTGAGCCAGCGCTGCAGATTCCTACTGCAGGCGCAAGTCTGCGACATAACTTGAAGACGCTGGTGTAACCATCAGCCACATCAGAACGTCGACAGGCCGATGTCTGTGTTTTTCCTCCACGAGCGGGAAATTAAAGACAAGCCACGTAACGCAAACTATGGACAGTATAATCCGTAGTTTGGGGAATTTGTCAGTGTGGGTTTTCACCGGGTACTCCGGTTTCCTCCCATGGCCCAAAGACATGTTGCGTAGGTTAATTGTCTTGACTAAATTGCCCCCGGTGCCCTGAGATGTCGTAACTTGCTTCCCCCTCCCCGCTGGACAATTGTAAAAAAGAGCTAGATATCTCAATGGTTAATTCCAGCTTAAAGTAAAAACTGACTAGTAAACCCAAAGAGACCCATAGATAGCCTATCGAGCGTTCCTCCTTTCTCCTGAAAGAGCAGCTCTTGAGGGCAATTCTCAAACATCGTCCCGTGAAAACCTACATCTAATTCTCGAACAGATTGCCATAAGAGTGAATATTACAAGTGCAAGTCTCTCCATACAATAACCACCGTGGTACCAATTGGATCCACCTGACAGGTACCATGGGCTGCGTCAACCCGGATTTGAACCGATGAATCCAACCAGGATCCGATCCAATTACGATCCTCTGTTTCTCTCTCTCGCTGACCCATCGGGCCCGGATGCTGTCAACCACTTGCGAGCGTCAATCGCCGTTGTCGGCACACACCCATCGCACTTCTCCCCGGGGGTTCTGGTTCCCTTCCTATCTCGTGAGCGCATCGGGCAAGCGTGGCAGGCTTTCGCTCGGGGGCAGGGCACGCATGCCAGCCGCCAGATTGAAGAGAAAAGGTGTCGCGGGGAACGCGGTTGCAGCGTTACGTCGTCTCAATAATTAGGTTGAGGGAGCGGCTCCCTACACGCTTCGGCGTGCGTTTCTCACAGGTGTCTACTTTCACTGAGGCGGCAGATCCGGACAGAGTTAAACCGACAACCCTTTGTTTACCGTGGGGGTTGCCAGGTAATGCCGAGCGATTCGCGTTGCGGACAATCGTTACGATGCCCGATAAATGTTTTGAAGGTTCGTGACTTTGACCTAGTGCGGCAGTGATTCTGTCAAACGTTACCTACTGACGGGATCTTGTTGGTTACATCGAACAGAGCAGCACAGCTCTCAATTTTGGGGGCATGTGTCACAAACAAACATCTCCACATGGCTGATAAAATAAGTACTGGCTGGTGAAGTACTACTTATTTGAAAGGCACCGATGGTTGTAGACTGACCCATGACAGCAATATAGGATTTATGCAACTGGTTCAGGCTACTTTCTTATACTTTTAAAAACTGAATATTTTTTTTACATAAAGAGCGTTTGAAAAAACAATTGCACATTTAGTGCTGAGCGTGTCCTACAGCGATCGTATTAAAATCCCATCATCCCACGGGGCAGATCGTGCAGAAATTGTGATTCTTCCACGAGTGATTCCCATGTTAAAATCGCTAAAACAATAAATATAAGTCAATATAAATAGCTTAGTGAATTCCAAGTACTTTGCAGCCAACAGTAATTAACACCAGCAATCCAAGTGCAAACTTGAAAACGTTCCCACCTGTTCTTTGCATGTTCTTAAAACAAAATGCCAGTGTTTCTTCGCTCATTAAAATTCCTTTGTTGGCTTTATTCGCGTATTAAGAAGTAAGACAAATGTGCCGCGTTATTGCCCTGAACATAAAAAGTACAAAAGCGAACTATGGGCAGCAGCTTGCTGTCAGAGAAAGCCCTCCAACCCCGCATGTGGTGTTTGCAGAGTCGTCTGGATTTTGAGATGACTTGGCAACACGTCAAAGATGACTCATTCCGTTCTGTGCTTCTGTGGTCGATCTTGAATGTGGCTTGACTTGCAAAATTAGCGTCGGTGCGGCTGTTACCGGCTCATCGTGACCTGTGTTGGCGCAGCCCTCTGGCAAAATGACCCAAGTGTGGTCGCCCGTGGGGATGTTGATGCATTTTGAGAGTTACTGATAAAATCGTCAAGATTAACGTTGAGTTGAGACAGGAGAATAAGTTGAGAAACCTCTCGGATAATTATTGTACAGGGAAAACGTACCCTTTAGAGGCAGCAGAGGTGGGTTTGTTTGACAGCCTGCGAAACACGACTATCCCAAAAGAACAGCTTTGGAAAGCAATCATCATGCATCGAGCCGTGAAAACCTACATCGTAAAATTACTGGTATTCAAAACCAAAACAAACGGCTAATGATGGACTTTTAAAAATGGCGTTGAATTGGTTTGCTTGTCACAGCCCCAGCACACACACAGCCTCTACTCAACATCTGTATGGGGAAGGCCTTGCAGGATTCCACGAAAATTCCACCGATTGTCCAAATACCTGGGAGCAACTGCGGCGGGGTCTGCCAGCGTATTCTGCGAAGGAACGACCCAATTAAAGATATGCCCGTGCAGTGCCAAGCCATAGAAATACCAGGCTGCATTGCATCAGGAGGCCAAACATGGAGAGAACAGACCTCGCTCGCTCCAAAACTAGGGTACGTAAATGTTCACGGTCATCGTTAATGCTGTTACAGAACGGGCGGTCAGAACGCAGTAAATGTTCGCCGTCTAAATGACCCCTTTCACGCTGTGCAGCGCGCGTTTCCTGTACGGCTGTGATTATTTGAACCCACATTTTGGATTCGATGAATTGACCCACGATCCAGCATCGTGATTTGGGACTTCACAAACGTACTGATGTAGGTTTTCACGCCTGATGATGCTTCCAATGTGGGAGACGAAACGTCGCGAGGGAGAGAGGGAGATCGCTCGACACGGCTATCCCGAAAGAACAGCTCTGAAGAGCATCATTTCACGAATGGAGTCATTACTTTTCAACTTTTCATTGTGGTTATTTCTTTGGCCGCCTAAGTAATGATAATATGGTAAGACCTCGCTGTAAGGGACCTTCTAAAGAAGAAGATGGGACTTTGGAAGCAGCGGACGCTGTGAGCAGCGCTGCCGCTTCACAGCAACAAGGTCCCTGGTTCGATTCCTGGCTCGAGTTCCTTTCTGTGTGGACTTTGCATGTTCTCCCCGTGTCCGTGTGGATTTTTGCCGCGAACTCTAGTTTCCCCCCACAGTCCAAAGACACGCTGCTGCCTAGGTTAATCGTCCTGACTAAATTGCCCCCCGGTGCCATGAGATGTTGTAACTTGCTTACCCCTCCACGCCGAACAACTGGTAAAAAGAGCTACACGGCTCAACGGTTCCTTCCAGCTTAAATAGAAACTCGCCGACTGACGGATGCGCGGAATTTTTTTTAATTCGCGTCGGTTATACCTACCAAAAAAAGCTGACCATATTTGGCCTGAATTCGCTTTCCCTTTCCATTCACTCATTCCGCGCAGATGGGAGAAAGAAACTTTTACCTCCGATTCATCTTCGTCACCCGGATAGCTGAGGAAGTATCTGGAACCCTTTGTACCGAGGGGAATGTTTATAAACTCGAGTTCAGCACGCCTCGTACCTGACCGTGCCCGGGGGCGGTTGCAGGATAACCTTTAGCTGGCGATGTGTTCTAAGCGGTGGCAAGCGAGGGGAGGCCGTGTGGGGATGTTTACTCCCCCGGTAGCCCAGGACGACAGACAAACACCGCCACCCTCCACTTCGAAATGACTCGGGCATGCGGATGTTTTTCAGCGGCTGCTGTTGGGTTCCGCACTGTATCGTGCGTGCGTTTGATTGGATAGGCAGATGTTAGATGTTTAAGTATTACAGCAGAAAAATGGGGATCAAGGTAGAGGCGTTCACGTCGCGATCCCTGTCAAGTAATACTTGGTATTACCTGCAAAGTCTACCAAACACTTCGAAGCTGAGTTTGAAAGACAACGATGTCCAGAAGCTCAGCAGATGCCAGAAGCCCCTCAGTCCAGAGCAAGAAGAGAGGCCAATGCCTGCCTGCCTTTAAGGCCAGCACTGACTATTTTACCTCTAAATGTTGAAGGGCTATCTGCAAGTAAAGAAGAACTTGTTGCAATGGGAAACTGTCATATAACCGTCACGCTTCGAAGAATGGAATCGAATTCGAAGCAGAAAAATACCCAGTGAGCTTGCAAGCTCTTTACGGGACGCCCGCGATGCAGCAAACATGCGAGTTGCTGACAACGATTAAAATATAGACGAGTTTCATAAATAACCAACATTTTAAATCAACCAAAATAAAAAACATTTACAAGTAGCATTGCACAAGTTTTTTTTCTTCCAAATAACCATATAAGATTAAGGCTCTGCACCGTGCGAGTCTCACCCTTTCAGCCTCCGACGAGAAAATGCCCGATTAGTTTTACCGGCCGATTTGTTTGATTTCGTCATGATTTCTTGTTTGGAGTCCGGGGTGAAAAGGGGTCGGTTTTGGTCACTGGGAGCTGCAACGTGCTTCTGCTTTCCTGATGTCGAAGAGCGATTCGTTCATTGCGATATGTGGCTCTTTTTAACAGTTGTCTAGCAGGAAGGGGTAAGTTACGACATCTCAAGTTACAACATGCTGTCGAACGGTCAGGTCAGTGGAAGCATTTTCCTGGCCCTGTGGCAGCGATGTGAAAGTTCTCAGTCTGGAGGAAGCCTAGCACTGTTGTGTCCAAGAAAGCTGTTGGGCTGACCGGTCCCGAAACGTCTGCGGATGTTATTCATAAATCCCGCCAGAGCAATCCGTTCCTTCGCTTGTCACCCCGTCACGGACAAAGTAACTCGGCGTAAGACATTAGAAGTGACATTTGTCCCACCGCGGGGGAGTTGTTGTTCTTGTAAAGGTGACTTGAAAGTCACAGGAAACATTTTTTTTCGTTAAATACGATTTCCAGATGGGACCCACATTCGTTTTGATCAGGGTGGCGTATCGTCGAGCGGAGCATTGCCGGTTCGTGGGCTGCGAGGAACGCGTGTCAAATGTAAAGGCGCAGCGCCGCAATTACCTGTTACCGATGCATGGATGGGATTGAAAGCAAGCGATGATTTGAGATTTGCTCTGTCAGCCATCGTTATGAGACATTCTCAATCCGCTGATGGATAAAGGTCAACACGTGCTTTCACCATGCCCCACTGTCCTGGCGCTACCAAACGGAAATCTAGTTTAACATCTGCATGATTACCGTTATTATAATTATTATAACACAATGAACAGGTGTGTCTTAATGATATGTTCTATAGTTTTTAAATACAACCCGGAGGAAACCCGCGAAAACACGCAAAGTCCACACCGAAAGGCACCCGAGGCCGGAATCAAACTGCCTCGGGCAGGACTTTCTTTCTGTGAGGCACAGACGTTACCACCGTGCCACCCTGAAGGTTAGGACATTTCTTTGTTTACCTAAATTTCTATGATGAACCGCAAGCGTCTGAGAGCGCTTCCCACAATCTGGAGTCATTCCCTGATGCAGGTGAGACTGTGACTAAGGGGTGACTCATCACAGACTCAACCTGAAAGCTGACACAGCACAGGAAGCCAATTTAGCGTGTGGTCACGTTAAATCACGCTACCTTGGAGAACGCTTATAATGAGTCATCTGAGCTCATAGTCATTAATTTCAGAGAAAATGACCTTACAATCGGGATGTTAGAACCGCAACACAACTAAAGATGTTATTACATTCTCATTCATTCATTGTCACAAACCGCTTGATACTGTACAGGGTTGTGGTGAACGCTGTATCTCAACAGACACAGGGCACGAGGCAGGGCTACACCCAGGATAGGACGCCAGTCCGTCACAGGGCACCCTGAGGCAAATTAGTCAGTAGGCCAATTAACCTATGCAGCAGCATGTCTTTGGACTGTGGGAGGAAACCGGAGTGCCCGGCGAAAACCCAAGCTTCACGGTCCTCTCTATCTTAAGACGTTTTCAGCCAATTAATGAGCATTTATAACCCTGTACAGGATTAAGCGGTTTCTGATAATGAATGAGTGAATGGTGAATATAAATATAGTTCCTAAATGAAGCTCACGCACCGACAAACGTTTCGGGATGGCCACGAGCGTGCGCAGGAGAGAGGAGGAACGCTCGAGGTGGCTATCCCGAAAGAGCATCTCTTAAGAGCAATTCCCATTTCACGAAATTACATGTCTCTCCCCCTCATAATTGTAAGAATCCGGTGCTTCTGCAGACGTCTATCGAGATGTCTTAAACTTCAGAGTGTCTGCCTGGTCTTTGTTGCAAAAATGGCTTTATCCTACCGGCCTTATAATTTAGGGTTTAACATCTTAAATCCCTTTCGGGCCCTCTCTGGTTCTGGAGAATTGTGCCACATAGCCACGCGAGACATTTTTGTCAGAAAAGTCTATTGTTCCATGTGGAAGTTAAATCCGTTCGTCTAACACATCAGGGGTATTTGAGGGGATTATTTAACAGTGGGGGGTAGGGGGGTATTTGGGGCGGGTATTGCTGGTTGTCACTTCCCACTTCTTAAGAACCACCGCAGGCTATCCTCCTGGGATGACAGTCAAAAATGCTCCGGATGAGGCCATCGTTTTCACTTCGTGCGCCCGTGGGGAGGGGGTGGCACGGTGGCGCGGTGAGTAGCGCTGCCGCCTCACAGCAAGAAGGTCCCGGGTTCCAATCTCGGCTCGGGTGCCTTGCTGTGTAGAGTTTGCATGTTCTCCCCGTGACCGCGTGGGTTTTCGCCGGGCGCTCCGGTTTCCTCCCACTGTCCAAAGACATGCTGCCAGGTTAATTGGCGTACTGACTAAATTTCCGCAGGCGCCCTGCGATGGACTGGCGTCCCATCCTCGGTGTTCCCCTGCCTTGCGCCCCGTGTGGCAGCCGGGATGGGCTCCAGCTCGCCGCGACCCTGTGCAGGATTAAGCGGTTTCTGACAATTAGATGAGATGACCAATAATATGCGGAATTAAGGCGTACCGAACGGGGGGGAGAGTCTTGAAACGCATTCGTATACCTTGACATGGCTTTGGGCCATTGGTTTAGTATCGAGTATTAGTTTGGACAGACGCGTGGCTTCCACTTAACCTCGGGGGTATGTTTTGGGACCTCTGGGCTGATCTCTTGCCCCATTGTGTCTCGAGCAATATCTCTTGCCCCCCGACAGGGCCCGTATTATTTTGCGAGACTTGGCTGCAAGTGGCCCGACACAATCAACACAATGAATGCAGCAACGATCCGGGCTTCTCTATGTCTCTGTGTGCCCTCGGGAATTCTCCGGTTTCGGCCCTTCAATTGCACTGCGTCGACTGTGCCTCTTGTGACCGTTGTGCCACGTATATACCGGTAACGATTTTCTGAACCGGTCCTGGGCTTTCCCTGGGTCGACGCAGCCTCAAATGAGTACCGAGTGCGGTGTGTAAACATTGCCACGAGGCAGACGAAGGCGGCCGGGCGTGGTGCTGGTCACCCACCTCTTCATGTGCCGTGTTGAACTTCATAGGTGCTACTCGCTAACGGCACTTGACCCTACAGTTTGTGAAGGTTATACTGGGGAACTTTGTTTTTTGCCTTTGCCACGTATATAGCGAGAGTAGCGGGTGGTGCGTTGGATTAAATTTAATTTACAATTCGTAGCCCGCGCAGTATTCGTTGACCGTCGAAGGTGTTTTATCTAAGAGAGATCAACTCTCAGACCACAGAGAGGTGGTGGAGGGGGGGAGGCAGCCGCGCGGTTAGCCGGCGCCAACATTTGCCAGACACCGCGTCCTACATATTATCACGTGATCGGCCGATTATTGAGTGGTTTTTTTTACGGGAGGAAACCGGAGAACCCGGGGGAAACTCGTGCAGAAACGGCGGAGAACACAGAAGGAAAACATATACAAATGCCCGAGGTGGGAATCTAACCACCAAAGGCATGACTTTCTTTCTGTAACGTGCAGATGTTGCCACTGCACCTCCTGGTTACCCTATGGATAGGGCAATGCACTATGAAGCAACCTGCTGACAATTAGGTTCTTGTTACATCCGGAGTTTATACAACGGCGTTTGTAGCTTTAAAGCTGCAAACACAGTAGCATTTAATAATATGGGCCCCACGGTATAAATGGGTGGTCCTGGCTCGTAAACTTGACCTACTCACCGTAACAGATGAACAAAGCATACACCTTGATACAGGGACTTTTAAGGTGGTTATTGGTCAATGGTTACTTGTTTCGGCAGTAAATGTCAGAGGAATCGTGAGTCTCAAAAGTTTATTTGCAGAATTCAGAGTGGCCTGATTTTCATCTACTGTACGATGTTTATTAGTCCGGGGGTGAAATAGTTTGATAACTATCCCTCACAATCCTGCGATGTAATAATGTCTTTGGACTTTGGGAGGAAACCGGAGTACCGGGCGAAAACCCACACGGACACAGGGAGAACATGTAAACTCCAGACAGAAATGCACCAGAGTCGGGAATCGAACCCGCTTACTTCTTGCTGTGAGGCGGCAGCGCTACTCACCGCGCGTCACCGTGTCACGCTAATTAGCACGAGTTGCTGAAGATGATGAGGCCCTGGAATGGTTTAGACAAAACTCAACACTAATGCAAATCGTCTATAAATCGTCCGTAAGGAAACGGACTCAAGCCATTTATTGTCCCCCATAATGCAACGCAGGCCGTTTGGCAGCGCACGATGGAAGGTTACGCACAGGACACCACAACAGTAGTTTGCGTTGTATCTGAGGAGTTTCCACAGGCCGTCCAGCGGGGTTTGTGTAATAAAAACTGTCAACCCGAAAAAGGGCTGTGGACTATCGAAAGTTGACTCGAGGAAGTTAATATTTACACAAGTGCTAAGGTTAGCCCGAGACAGACACAGAAAAACATATAGCCATCCACCATTAGACATATTGATTCAGCTGTCTGAAATGTCCCACACATCCAGTTACTTTAGAGTTGTTTTTTTTTCAAAGTACAACAATGCATTATCCCAGTCCCTCCCAAAAAATCTCCTGTTGGGAAATTTCAAATTAAACCAAACAGAATTGTTTTGGGGCAGTGTGGATTACATTTTTTTTGAAGATTGTATGTTTTATTTGGTGAACATGGGTTTTTTTTAACGTTAATTCACACTGCAGACTGCCCATGAATGTGCGCACGTAGCCAGGCATGTATATTTGGTGTTGCCCGTTTCAGTTCTTGAATGAACCATATGACCACCCCAGTGATACACAGCCTCAGAACATTCAGGGTTGACATCAGCGGAGAACTTTAATGTGCTGTTATTATGAAACAATTAAGTTCCCTCTTTTTGATCTTAAACATTTTTTGCCCGTAACCAGACTTGCGTGGCATCTGTTTGGCCAATAGGCTGTGATGTATTGCAGTCATGCATTAGACGCCTGGAATATGTAAGCTGCCTTCTCGTTTGATTGCTTTTATCTTGTTTAATGAAGCACGATCATTGAATCTTTATAATAATCAGCTGATATGCGTTCATGATTACGGTATTATTTAGTTTCACGATTGTACGTTTGTCCAGAGAGCTGTGCCTAGGTCACTCCACTAATGAGTCATTCTCTCCGCAGCCCTGTGCAGCGCTTTGTGACCCTCGGGTGAAAGGTGCTCTATAAATGCTATTATTATTATTATTTATAAGCTCATAATTTCTAGTTTATCCGAAGCTGAAAATTACAATCACAATTTGGGCTGTTGGCCACAGTGCTGCTTGTCCGCTCTACAATTTCCAATTGCGAACCCCGTTTTAAAAATCATACAACACACTCAGAACTCAGGACGCCCGAGGATGCCTCCAACGCGAGCGGCGAAACGTCGCGAAGGAGAGAGAGGAAGCACTCAGTGACACGGCTATCCCGAAAGACCAGCTTTGAAAAGCAACCATCACACATCGAGCCGTGAAAACCTACATCAGTACAGCGAAGTGAGCACCCTCTTGAGCCACAGGGGAGCTCAGCATCCCAGCGAGACAGAACCCCGAGCCCAGGTATCCGAGTTTATTCCCCCGAAATCACCCTGCTACCGCTAAACGCTTAAAATTCTTACATAAGCCCCACTGTGTAATTGTGCCCAAATGCAGACTTAGGCCGGAGTGAAATCCAGACCAGACTTGCTTAATAGTTGGTCCTGATTTTTGTGCGGAAGAGGAATGTTAATAGCACGCTATTAAAACGTCAGCTGTGATGTGCACCTTTGACCTCCAATTACACCGAGTGTGTTATTTTGTATAACAGGGGTTTAAAACCGCGGGGGGAAAGTGTGCGCATGTGCTGCGTACATAATTTTTATGCGATTCAAGGGTGGGTGATTTTTAGGAACGGTGGGCCAGGTACCAAAAATGTGTCCGCTTCCGAGAGATTAATGTACTTTGTATGCACGGCTGCACAGCGGCGCGGTGAGCAGCGCTGCCGGCTCACAGCAAGAAGCGCCCGAGTTCGAATCCCGGCTAGGGTGCCTTTCTGTGTGGAGTTTGCATGTTCTCCCCGTGTCCTCGTGGGCTTTCGCCGGGCACTCCGGTTTCCTCCCACAGTCCAAAGACATGCTGCTGCATAGGTTAATTGGCCTGCGGACTAAATTGCCCCCGTTGCCCTGTGATGGACTGGCGTCCTATTCTGGTTCTAGCCCTGCCTGGCGCCCTGTGTCTGCCAGGATAGGCTCCAGCTCACCGCGACCTTGTACAGGATTAAGCGGTTTCTGACAGTGGATGGATGGATCGAATGTTGCAAATGTGGCAGAAACTTGTTGGTGGTTTAAACGGCCGCACTCCAGGTTGACTGGTTGCCCCTCCGATATATTGGAGCAGAATTTTACCGTCAGATGCCCTTGCTGACGCCAACCACCTTTAGTCGGAGGGTCTTCAGATCACTCTTTGTCTGGAATCTTGCCCCAGACCTATTAACCAAGGGAGACCCTGGCAGAATTTGCGGCACTCCAGATGTCATAGCTCTGGAGTTCATTGAAACACGCAAAACCCTCCACCACGATACGGCTACGATCCATGGGGGGGGGGACATAAACTGTGGAGAGAGAGACACAATACGAATGAGATGGACGATGCAATCGAGACATTACCAATGAATCACGACCCCAAATGATGACAAATGTGCGATACTAAATTCAGAAACTCACCAAGTATTTTATCTGTGTCTCCGTGTGAGTCTATTTTATCTGGATCTGCTAGGTCTCCACCACTAACCACACCTGTGTCCAAACGTTCATCGATGGACCGTCGTCTCAACACATAAATATTTTATTTTTGTCAACAAACCTAATCATATTACAAACGATTTTAAACCGAGATAACCATCTCGGCCTGTTGAAGTGTGACAAAAATAAATGGGTGAGACCCGACACTTACCCACCTGTACTTTGCGCTCAAACAGAAGCGAGCCTTGCTTGCCAGGTGTCAAATGAATATGACGCGAGCAGAGAGGCTGAGCGGTGCTCTGGGCACGTGCCAAACCCGTGTGGCCTGGTGCTTCTTCACTTATATTCCCCTCTGCGCCAATGTGCTCGAGACGGTCGGGCTAAAGAGAGGAGAAAGCCACAAAAATAAACACCCAGACGGTGCAAAGCAATAATTATCCAATCGTCTTTTTGACGTTTAGATTATGTGGGTGTTATCCGGCCGCTGGATTGTAGCTATTGCTGTTTCGAGATGGCGTGACTTTATCGTGTATCGTGGCCCCGTAGGTGGTGATCGGCTCTGCGTGCGTGCGAGTTAATGACACAGGGGCCGCCGTGTGTGTGTTTTTACGTCTCTTTGCGGTGCCAGCGATGATGCCCTGCCTCGGCGTTTTTACGCAACGTGTCAGCGGGTTAATAAAACGTTCGGGAGATCGTCTTTGCACGCGATACCTCTCAACAGCAGAACGATAAATCAGCAAATAATCGCGTGTTAACAAGACACGGTTTTATACGTAGTGGGGGGCGCGGTGAGTAGCGCTGCCGCCTCACAGTAAGAACGCCCGGGTTCGGATCCCGACTTGGGTGCCTTTCTGTGTGGAGTTTGCATGTTCTCTGCGTGTCCGCGTGGGTTTTCGCCGGGCACTCCGCTTTCCTCGCACAGTCCAAAGCCACGCTGCCTTGGTTAATTGTCCCATCTAAAGTTCCCCCGGTGCCCTGAATTGTTGGCGCTTGCTTACCTCTCAATTGTTAAAAAAGAGCCTTATAGCTCAACGGTTATTTTCCAGCTTAAATACAAACCGACGATTTGTGCTTGCTATGGCCCCACGGCAGCATCCCTCTTGTGTACCACAGAGAAGCAGTTCACTTAAGCACGCTTTAGTTTAGTTCGGCGTGTAGGGGAAGCTCCATCGTTCGCGCCGACGAAACCAAACGACTTGTTGGCGTTGTTGCTCTCCGCTCGCGCGATTTGGCGCTGAACGTGTGCCTTGTACGGTCAGTGTGAGTGCGGGTCACACAGACACAGTCGTACGCCTCTGACACCCGCGTGTGCTCTCTGCTGCCCTTATTGGGAGCTCACACACGCACGCGTGGCAGTTTCCCTAGCAGGATTAAAAAGGGCTGTGGTCAGGCAGCCCACGACACCTGGGTATGTCCTGTGAGCTCCTGTCAACGAGCCTTCGACACTTCACGTGGCCTCAAGGTGCATATGGCCTGGCACAGGCGCCGTGGTGACGTCACCGCCACTTAGTGGCGAATGGCGGTTGTTGTTATAGAGACTATGGGATATTCTAGCCCCACATCTGGGCTACAAATCTGGCGACCCGAGTTCGAATCCCGCTCACGGCCAACAACCAGTGACGATTTTCTGACCCGGACCTGGGCCTCCTCCTTTTGTGGACTGGCGTCCTATCCTGGGTATAGCCCTGCCTTGCACCCTGTGTCTGCCGGTATAGGCTCTGACCCCTATGCAGGATTAAGCGGTTTCTCACAATGGATGGATGTTCCTGGACTTCCCCTCTAACGAGTACCTAGCGCGGTGTGTAAACATTGTCACTAGGGACACAAAGACGGCCGGGCGTGGCGCTGGCCATCCACCCCTTCAAATGCCCTCACGCGCTGTATCAGGTGCTGGCTAACGGCACTTGACCCGACGGTATGTCAAGGCTATACGGGGGCTCTTTATCTTTTCGGGTAATCTGTCCTTTGTGTGAGTTTGGTATTGTGCTGCATGACGCATTGTCTGGTCAGCTAGGTCCGTGCACTTTTCTCTAAACCGCATAATGGTCGGAGGTAAACCACGAGGAATGTGCATGAGTGACAAGAGAGGGAGGTAGACATCAAAGCCGTTTGAGAGGCGAGCAGAAAGTCGCGACGCTTAGGAGGAGGGGGGTACTCGGTTGCCAACTCTCAGATCAGATAGCACCTTACTGTGGTAATGATCATGATGACATGGACTTCAGCAAATGGTTTAGCATGAGGTCAGTTTTTTTTGTTTGTTGTGGTCTCGATATAAATGTTACTTGTATGAAGCTGCGGCTGCCTTGGCTGTGGTGCAATAGCACGGTTAACAAAAACGATTGTACAATAATGAAGGGCCATCGTCAGAAAGATTGGGTATTTTTTTTATTTAGGCCACATTGCAATAGACGAATGTGTTGAGATATTCAGATGTAAACAGGCGATTCCCCTGCCTGTCACAAAAGGGGTGTTTCTTTCATTCATTCAGTATTAGTAGCTGCTTAATCCTGTACAGGGTTGTGGTGTGCCAGAGCCTATCCCGGCAGACACAGGGCGCAAGGCAGGGCTATACCCAGGGTAGGACGTCGGTCCATCACGGGGCAATTAACCTATACAGCAGCATGTCTTCGGAGTGCAGTGCCCGGCGAAAACTCACGCGGACACGGTGTTAACACGAAAACTCCGCACAGAAAGGCACCCGAGCCGGGATTTGAACCGGGGTCCTTCTTGCTGTGAGGCGGCAGCGCCACTCACCGCGCAACCGTGAGTAGGGCTTCCTCGATGACTAACCTGCCGAGCACTTGGCAAATGGATTATCTGCTTTTATCCACGTATGAACTCAAACAATGGCCTTCGCGTTTTGTTTTTGTTCAACACCATCCTGGGGTTTAATTTTAGCGGTGGTTTGCGTATTTCACGCTGAATGGAACATTTGGCTGGCGCAGTGTTTTATGTTTGATTTTCTTTCGGCAGTTTGTTTTGTAATGCTAGCTCGGGCCGATATGTTCAACATGACATAGTTTTTGGTATTTTTAGCAGCTTGACGTTTCCAGGTCTCGCTTACCAGTGCGAAGCCTTCTCATTTTGAAAAACGACCAGACCGGAAAGGTTTTTAATACAATGCGCAGCTTACCCAATGAGGGGTGTCCCCTTGAGGGTGAATATCAGAAATGTTTATTTTGAGATCAAAGACCGTAAATATAGATCGTGTTGTATGAGTGCCAAGGCAGAAATAGGTTTTGCCGCTTACCGAATGGAAGTTTTGTTTTCTGGGATTTATTTGTGGGGCAGCGAGGTGGGTCACGCTGCCACCTCACAGCAAGAAGGGCCCGGGTTCGATTCCCGGTTCGGGTGCCTGTCTGTGTGGAGTTTGCAGAGAGGCAGATCGCTCAACACGGCTATCCCGAAATACCAGCTCTGAAGAACAACCATCATGAATCGAGCAGTGAAAACCTAAATCAGTAAAGTGTTGCTTGTTATTTTTTACGGCTACCCAGAACGGTATTGTGCAAGCTCCCAATTTAAAAATAAAAACGCAGGAATTCTCGACCGAAATTACTTTCATAATGGAGCAAAAAATCAAGAAAATATAATAATGTTTTTCTCGACTCACATAGCCTGCAGTCCAATAGTTAGTTTTGGCATATATCGTATCCAAAAATTGCCCCAAAGTAAAACGTGTGCATATGTTCTCACAAACATCAGTTTGTCAGTTTTTACTTAAGCTGGAAGGGACCGTTGAGCTACGTAGCTCTTTTTAACAGTTGTCCAGTGGGGAGGGGTAAGCAAGTTCCAACACCTTAGGGCACCGGGGTCAATTTAGTCAGCAGGGTAATTAACCTAGGAACAGCATGTGGAAACGAGGAGAACATGCAAAGTCTACACAGAAAGGCACTGGAGCTGGGAATCGAACCCGGAACCTTCTTGCTGTGAGGCGGCAGCTCAAGTCACTGCGCCATCGTTCCCCCCAAATATTGCCTCAAAATACTTGATGCTATTCTTTTTCAAGGATATATCTGTTTGTTTCACCAGTGTCTGTTATCAACGTATCAATTTCATAAAGCTATGATGTGTGAAGTGTCCTCATGAGTCGCGTCTCTTACCAAAGCACGTAAGAGAATCGCTCTCAAGAGCTGCTATTTCGGGATATCCGTGTCACGCGTTCCTCCTCTCTCCCTCGCGACGTTTTGCCTCCCACCTTAGAAGCATCGTCAGGCGAACGGACGAGTGAAACCCCAACATCAAAACCCAACCGTGTAACGTTACAGCCTACACACAATCACCATCCTCTCTCAGATTCCATTTTGGTCCAGTGATCTCAGCTTGCCTGAAATTGCGGGGATTGAACATTCCACCGTGAACTTCGGCTGCCATTTCTGGCCCAGGACCAAATGTCTGTCTTCAGAAACCGGTTGCCAGGCTGCTACTGTGTTCAGGCTGTGGCTGATGCCACTGTGCATTACACTGTGGCCGCAAGACTTACGCCAATGACCAAATCACGGGGAATGTGCCCGATTTCATCAGATCTCAGCAGCTAAGCAGCCAGCGTTGTTACCTGCAGGGGCAGCCACCATGCACAGCAGATTGTTGTAGGCTGTTGGGCTCTGTGGTCATAGATAGATGTTTATTATTACAGCAGAAAAATACCCAGTGAGCTTGCAAGCTCTTTACGGGATTCCTGCATTGACACAACCAACATGCGGTGAGGAGCAGAGTGAGTGAGTCAATGTTACCTGAAAGATTAAAACCTTTTCTCTATTTAGGGCGGCACGGTGAGTAGCGCTGCCGCCTCATAGCAAGATGCGCCCTGGTTCGAGTCCCAGCTCGGGTGCCTTTCTGTGTGGAGTTTGCATGTTTTCGCCGGGCACTCCGGTTTCCTCCCACGGTCCAAAGACAGCCTGTCTAGTTTAATTGTCCTGCTGACTAAATTGCCCCCAGTGCCGAGATGTCGTGGCTAGCTTACCCCTCCCCTCCGGACAACTGTTAAAAAGAGCTACATAGCTCAACGGCTCCTTCCAGCTTAAATAAAAACTCACCGATTGACCGCGCATCGACATACAACAGGGAAACAAAGATTCCCTCGTAGCCTTGTGACAGGAGGCCTGGTTGGGGGTGATGGATCGCGACACCTGGAGTAACATTCGAAACGGGCCAATCGATGGCTTGAGCAACGGCTAACACTGTCACAGACTGTCGGGGCAAGTTGGGTTTTGCGAGTGCCTCAAAATACACGCGAACGCGCACAGACGCTTGTGCACGGTTATCTGAGATTTGCGATGGCATTTCAGTTGCACAACTGCTCGGATTAAAACCCGCTGTGTTATGGCTTGTCTGTCGCCAAACGTTGCCCTGTTATGTCAAACCCGCCACAGGTGTTGCGATGAAATCACCGCCCCCTTATTACTCGAACCTCCGCGGCCTTCTCGGTAATAGTTTGTTGAGTGACAGTCATACTTTGAATGCACAAACATGGCTGGCGTATTGTCTATGAGAAGGAAAAGGTCTGCGGACATTGTTCTCGAAAATACGGGTGCGTTTTCTTTCAAAGTCACGTTGAAATTTAAAAATAAGAATTGTTGGCTCATTGTGCAATCCACTTTTCAGTGAAAGCTTCTCTATGTAATGGAGGCGGGTGAGGGGGTCTTAAACCATACTTGACCACGCTGGTTAGTGTCGGTTGAAAGAAGGGGCCCAGGACCGGTTTTGATATAACTCGCCACCGATGTTAGCCACGGTTGGGAATTTAACTTAGGTTTACACGCTGTGCTAACCACTGAACCACTGTTCTCATCATGTATACTTGCACAAATGATGCGATAAGTTTCATACGCTTTAGAATGGTTATTAATCGACACATCCAATGACACGACAAGCATAGAAATGGCCTACGACATATTTCATTATTAAACCAAAAACAACATTGATACAACAAACTCGAAATCGTAGCTTACTTTAAAATAGGAGTGGTGACAATTGAAGATCGAGTAATAATGAGGTGCTTGTTTTGAGATTCGTTGCAGATATCCTTGTGTTTACAGGATTCTGAGTTCAAATCCCTAAATTTGGCAGAGGCCCAGTTAGCCTTCCTTTAAATTCTGTAAGTGGAGGAAAAAAACAATTATTTTGTTCCATTACTCATGCATGCTTTCTGGCACAGCGGGAGTTCACATTATTCCATTGTTTATTTTCCAAAGAGGCAAAAATATTTTTGAATCGCACGCGTAATTAAAACCCCGTTATCTTGTTGTTGGGTATATATAGCGTGCACTGGAAAACGTGAATACGGAAGATGTATAAATAAAAAACAGTGTCACCAGTCAACTGTTGAGTTGTGCCATTATGGAACAGCTTATAATGTGCATTGGGTCTTAAAAGTACTTTGGGTGGTGGGTGGCGCAGCGTTAAAATCCGCACCTTACAGGACGAAGGTCCGGCTCAAGACAGTTCGATTCCTATCTCGGGCACCTTTATGTGTGGAGTTTGTGTGTTCTCCCCCTCTTCTGCATGGGCTTCCTCTGGGTTCTCTGATTGCCTCCCACAACATTAATTCATAGGCCGATAACGTCATAATATACAGGACGCTGTGTCTGGCAAATGTTGGCGCCGGCTAACTGCGTGGCTGCCTTTCCTCGCGCCTCCGAGTCGTTCTCTCTTCGAACAAACACTTTCGATATTGAACAATAACAGTGCGCGATATAAGCTGTACATTTAATTTTAAAATCAATATGGTGCTATACGACTCCCTCGATGTTTTTTTGCGGTTGTAGCAAGTGTCACTTGTGACGATGACATTCAACGCCACGTGCTGCGTGCTTTTTATGGAACTGAACAACTGAATATTTTGTTCCTGAAGAAGCATCAAGTCCGTGGAGTTAAACGTTGGGCGTAACGTCGAATGACAAACACATCGTAGAACTATATACAGCCCGGCCAAAAAAAAAACCCTACACCAAGTGGTTCCCAAAGTGTGCACCACGGCGCTCCGGGGAACCGCGGCTAACTCACAGGGGCGCCGCGAAATATTCCAAAATTTCGATATGTTTACCGTATATTTTTTTACTTTGGGCGGTGTTGAAAAAATCCTGATACACTAAGGGCGCCGTGAACCGAAAAAGTTTGGGAACCACTGCCCTACAGAGTAGTAATTTGCTGTTACTTATCCAGAGCAAAGCAACATCATTGCAGGAAATGATGCTCCACAGCAATGACACTCGTGGGATTTGTAGATGTTCAAAAGTTCCATTTGTGATATTAATTTACAGACCTTTGTTGATCCACTGATGCGTGAAGGCCTGCCCGCAAAGCTTCCGTCATGGGCATTATTTCTAATAAGAATAATAACGATGATTTATTGCGTTTATATAACGCCTTTGACCCAGTGTCCCAAGGCGCTGCCGAAAACCACAGTTGGGTGGAGGAGGCAGCCACGTTGCCATTTGGGGTCAGCCCTCCAGACACTGCGTCCTACACGTTACGATGGTATCGGCCAATTAATTACTTGCGGGATGAAACCGGAGAACCCGGGGGAAACTCATGCAGAACCGCGCGGGGGGAGAGAACACACAAACTCAAAAAGGCGTCCGAGGTTACAATCGAACCGCCTCGGGTCGGATATTCTTTTCTGCGAGGCGCAGATGTTTCCGTGCTCGGTCTTGTTTCTGTAGCGGTTACCGGGACAGGTTCAGGTCTCGCCGCCGATGCTGGCCGCGACTGGGGGCCCGCGAAACAACTTGCCACCGTTCCACCCCGATGGCGATGCCTTCCTCGCCTCCCTTCTGTCTTCCGCCACAGACGATGGGGTCCCGATTGTTTTCTAAATGTTTAAATTGCGAGCCGCTCCGAAGCGAGCTGGCCACCTGCCTCAGGTGGCAAAACGATCCCGTAATCTTATCCGGCCGAGAGTCGCGTGTGCCTGCGCGCCGTGCCGCGCAGCTGTGCTTGAAGGGTGGAGTTGATGCGGTGCGCGGAGATGCGCGTACCAGTCGTGTGCGTGTGAGAGACAGAACTTGTCTAAAGACATATTTATATATATACTGTACTGTTTGAGAATTGCTTTTCAAAGCTGTTCTTTCGTGGGAGGCGAAATGTCGTGATGCAGAGAGGGGGGGCGCTCGACACGGCTTTCCTGAAAGGATGGCTTCGAAAAGCAAATCTCATGAATCGAGCTGTGAAAACCCACATCAGTATACTGCACTGTTTCACAAACCTAATGTAATGCTCAATTGAATATAATTTGTCTGTTGGTAACTTTGCTGGTACCTGACGAATGGGGCCTTGTGAGCATGTGCAAAGCTCGTCGCTACCGAACCTGAAAACGCCAGTGTCAGGCTTGCTCATCGCGACTAGTCTCACCAGCGGGTTGCAAAGCCCAACTACCTTCTTCGGCACTTCGAGGCGCGAGCATTATCTGCTTCTATTGCCGCCGGACGATCACCTCATCGTGCCGCCCGTCGCGAAATCCACGTCTCTCTTTCAGCCACCGCTGTCGTCCGCGCCTCAGTATCTGCGTCTCGCTTCGGCTGGGCGGGAAATTTGTGCGCGTTATAAATTGTATTATTATTATTACACCAGCGCCGCGCTGATTATAACAATACCAGCAACACAAAAATCTTGCTGCCGGCAATCCACGGTTAACCTCGGCGGCCCTCTGCCCTGTGCCCTGGCAGGACTCGCGGCAGATCGGCAGCGGGCACAACCGGCGGGCGCGCCCGTTCATCGCGCACAGCGACGTGGACGCGGCCAAGCAGATCGTGAACGCCCAGTACAACACGCCGCTGCACCTCTACTCCAACGACAACCTGCAGCACACGGTGCAGGGGCAGTTTGGCGGCAGCCCCGAGCCGGACCTGCCCTCGTCCCCGCCGGCGCCACGCTCGCCAATGCCTCGGACGCCCACGATGTGAGTCCCTTGTTGGGGTCGGTGGAAGCGTTCGCGTCGCGATCCCTGTCGAGT
>JAZEWU010000038.1:3987193-4002985 GCA_036362915.1 Geotria australis | reverse complement strand
ACACAAACTCCACATAGAAAGGCGCCCGAGCCGAGATTCGAACCTGCCCAAAGGCGCAGATGTTACCACTGTGCCACCCTGCCGGCCAAAAGCGCATCTACTACAAGACAGCTATCTCCACAGCTGTCCCAGTTTCAGGCCTCGTCTGTCAGGCTACTTGGCTGGCTCTGCGCCCCGTACTGCTTTAGAAATCCCCCTTCTCGCCAATCCATCCGCGGGGTTATATTTAATTCCATCTCCGTGACTGGTCGTGCGTCACCGCTCCGACTGTATCTCTGTTTACGTCTGTCTCTTATCTCGCCTCTGACTGGCCAGACACGCGAGAGTCACTCGCGTCTCCGTCATAGAGGAATTTAAATCCTCGCATTGTCTCTTTAGGTTTCTGCTAGGAATTTACATTTTCTACAAAGTAGGCTGCCGGGGGTTTTAACATTTATCTCGGAGGTCGTCTCCATTTTACTTGTTGCTCCTTCACTCCCCTCCTCCGTCTCTTCTCTGCCTCCCGTCCTAAGAAAAACAAAACATCCAACAGTTACTTCAATGGGTTTTCAGTATGCGTAAACAAAACTTTAAAAAGTGGACTTAAATGACAGAAACAGGCTGGACTAAAAAAAAAAGAGCCGTGCTTTTTGGATATATTCAGTTTCAATTCTGTGTTAGAACTCCCACGAAATTCCAATTGAAATTTGACATTCGGCACGATGTAAACTCTCACACATTTCAAATGTGTACAGTAATGGATCCTTCGATCCATTTGTACATTGCTTTGAGTGCTTAGCCCCTCGGATGTGTAGGCTTTCTTCAGGAACTTCAGTTACCTTCCACATGCCAAACAACCACTCACACTTGGGATCGGCTAAAGTCTTCGAAACAGGGGACCCTCTGTGAAAAGGATTCTCAACAATCATCATTCACAATTATACAGCGTTACAACCCTTTATCAATCTACTGCTGGATGAAAGCTCTTGCCAGCGAGCTTGATGACTGTGGGTCGATGAATGCAGGAAGCCGAGGATTAATTCAGATACCACTGCACCACTCCAGATGGCTCCTGCATCGTTACTGTTGCCAATCACCTTCCTCATCACCGGCCATGCCCGGTTCACGGTGCGGTGCGCTAACCGCAGCACCACCGCTCAACTCCAGATGGTTATCGCGTCATTACCGTCGTGTTAACCCGCAGCAACCACGGAGCATCGTTACCGCCGCTAACCGCTCACCGTGTGTCCTCCCCCCCGCTCGCCGTCGCAGGGGCACGGTGGTGAAGGTTCGAGACCAGCTGCGCCACCCCGAGTGCTTCGTGTGCGCCGACTGCGGCGCCTGCCTCAAGCAGAAGGGATACTTCTTCGTGGAGGGAGACATGTACTGCGAGGTGCACGCTCGCGCGCGCGTCAAGCCGCCAGAGGGGTACGAGGTTGTGGCCGTGTTCCCCAACAACTGAGCGGCGGCGCAACGATGGCAAACGCACGCACGCGCGCGCGCATACAGACAGACAAAGATCCCCCGGATAGCCTTAACAGACTGTAGGGTCGAGCGCCGTTAGCGAGTACCACCTATGAAGGTCGATACGGCACGTGAGCGGGTGGGTGGCCCGGCACCACGCCCGGCCGCCTTTGTCTCCCCTCCCGTGGTAATGTTTGCATGCCGCACTAGGTTGCTCATTTGAGGCCGAGTCGATCCCTAGGAGAGGTAGACGGCCGGTTCGGAGAATCGTCGCTGGTGTTGGTCTTAAGTGATTACCCGGTGCGGTGTGTAAACAGCAGCACTGGGAAGACTAAGTTTGGCTCATCACTTCCTTGTACGCTATACTGGCCTTCACAGGTCCTAACGGCACTTGGCCCAACATTGTGTTAAACGCTACACAGGGGATCTTAGTCCTATGTCTGCACACACACACACACACACTCCCACGTATGCCTCTATTCACCCCCGCCCTTACTGAAAGACGCTACACGATTCCCAAAGTTAGCTGTACAAATGCTGTAAGAGTTATGAATTCTCTTATCGGGTCTTTTGGGTCTTCCTAGAGAAATACTGCGGTAGTTTGTCTCGAGTTTCTTTTATAAGAGAGGCGCCAGAGGGTTCGGTTCTGTGGAGATTTAGAGATTTACGGACGGGTCTTTGCGGAGAGACGCTGCGGAGCGACGGAATCGTAGAAACGAATCGAGGTTTTTAAACTCATCGCATTATTTGAGTTGTAGCCTGTGCTACGAGATTTCTTATAGTAGCGCGTAGGTTACTCTGACTTAAGCTACAACACATGTTAAGAGAGAAAAGTGCCTCTATATGCGTATACAGTGTATTCGTAAACAGATCATTCTTCTTCTTTGCGATTCTTCGAAGCACGATGGTCAGCCTCTGGACATCGTTGTCTTTCAGCTCGGCCTTGAAGTGTTCATAACGAACATGCTAAAGCCTAAAATTAACTCGAAGGCTTTCATGACCAATGTTAGCCATAGTGAAGCTCTGTTCAACCCCGATGACGCTGGGTGTAACTTCCAGCGAAACGTCGGTATAATATCTTTGAAGGCAAGTGCTGTGTGTGCTCGCTCGCTTCTCCAACGTATCGACGGGTGCACAACACTTAACATACCTAATCACGTGACCTAAACTCATAAACAGAGCTTCACTATGCTAAAGCCTAGAGATGATTTAGGATCTGTGCATCGCAAACAAATTTCGTTTGTGTCCTCTTGTCAGTTTACCGAAACGGATTTGTGTTTTTACCAATGTTACTACAACAAGCCGACTGCCAGTCTATAAAACTGGAAAGTGCAAATGTTTTATGCTCGGGAGGGTTATAAATTTATGGAAAAACAACAATGTGACTAAAGTAAGCCTGGGCGAAGAAAAACATAGAAACGTAATCTAGTCAACATTGCGTTTTGCGCTAAAACCTTGCTAACGACAATAATAATAAACGTTGGTCTGAGATAGGTATTCACAGCTCGATGTATGAGAACTTCTCTCCATAGCTGTTCTTTCGGGATAGCAGTGTCGAGTGTTCCTTCTCAGCCATCGATGACGCCTTCAACGTGGGAGGGATAACGTCGCGAAGGAGAGAGAAGAAATTCAACACGGCTATCGCTAAAGAACAGCTAAGCAGAGCAATTCTCAAACGCTGGTCTGTGAATCCGAATAATATCTTCACGCAACTCCCTGAGAGAATATTTTAAGATTTCACGGTTCATTAAATGTCCTCTGATAGAATGACGTACATTTCTCACAAATAGCAAGGATTATCGTATTTCTCATGGCGATTAAGTCACGGGATCAGGTCACGGTCAGGTGAGGGTGAATCTGGCTTTACCAGGCACCGCCGCGATATGATTTACTCCTGCGCGCAGATTTCACGCTGCGGTCCTTGAGAAAAGAATTTTGCTGCCGTTTAGTCGCACAAAGGAGTCTTTCTTGTGCATCGTTGAGATGTCCTGCTCGGTTTTAAGAAACGCTGTAACGTGACCTTGACGTTAAACACAGGCTACGAACGTTCAGGGTGGAGCTGCCCACACGCTATAGACTGGCGCCACTGCTCAGCATGCGATAGGGCAGACATAATATAATACCGTATTATACGATACCACCCCCCCACAAAATCGTGTCCAATTATAGACGTGGTCACGCCAACCTACCGGATTTTAAGACACGATACCAGCTGATGTAGGTTTTCACGGCTCGATTAATAATGGTTGCTCTTCAGAGCTGTTCTGTTGGGATTGGAGTGTCGAGCGAATCTCCCTCACGACGTTTCGTCTCCCGAGATGCTTCCATGGTGGGAGGCGAAACGTCGCGAGGTAGAGGGGAAGACCGCTCGACATGGCTATCCTGAAAGAACAGCTCTGAAAAGCAACCATCAAGTTGGATATAAGCACAGCCATTGGGAGTAAGGTCATACGTGCTTATATCAGAACTTGCCCTTTTCCGTTCCCCCCCCCTCCACCAATGTAATGTCAGCATGTGTTGTTTTCTTCAGAACTGTGCTTATAGCCAGCTGCAATTGGGCAAAACATAACGGCTTAACTTGCAGGCATCTACTTCCAAATTGTGTGTTCTTGTTATTATTTACTAGTCAGAACTTTACATTAACAAACAAAAACAATGTCACGACGTTATTTGCAATGTTTTGCTACGGATAGTTAAGCTGTCCTTTTACATGGAATTAAGATGCCTTGCATTATGATCTTTTAGAATGAAGGATTCCTCAATTGTCCTTCGTACATTATTTGATGTATCTCTAACAAAAGGATGTTATTGACAATAGCACCTTGCAATCCATTACAGCATGGCTGGCCTTTGATTCCAAAGTTAACTTTGCAAGCCATACTAAAGTGGCTTGCTATACGAGGTTATTTCTGTTAATACAAGAGAGACATTTTAGCATGTATTGTATACACATTACATCTGACGGGTGCTCAAAAAGGATGTATAATTTGATACGGAGGATAAAATGGGTTTCACACACACATTGGGTCAAGGTAGAAGCGTTCACGTCGCGATCCCTGTCAGGTAATACTTGGTATTGCCTGCGAATTCTACCAAACACTTCGAAGCCAAGCTGAAAGACAACGATGTCCAGAAGCTGCCCATCGTGCTTTGAAGAATCGCAAAGAAGAAGACACACACATTCACTCTCCATCTGTCAACATGCTCCACACCCTCCACCTCTGCCACCAAGCTAGCAATCGACATAAACAAATTAGCGCTCAAGCCCTATTTTAACTTTACAATAGTCGCAGCGAGTAGCGCTGTCGCCTCAGAACAAGAAGTACCTGGGTTCGATTCCCGGCTCGGGTGCCTTTCTGTGTGGCGTTTGCATGTTTTCCCTGTGTCCGCGTGGGTTTTTGCCAGGTACTTCGGTTTTTCTCCCACTGTACAAACACATTCTGTTCGGCCTGCTTACTAAATTGTCCTCGGTGCCCTGCAAGAGACTGGCGTCCAAACCTGGGTATACACTTGCCTTGCGCCCTGTGTCTGCCTGGATAGACTCCGGCTTCACCGCGACCCTGAACAGGATTAAGCGGGTACTAATTATGACCGAATGAACAGCTAAGACCAACATCAATACACAGAACTAGTAATCATCAACTTCATTAGCCATGGTCAATCCAGTGCTGGATGAAGGCCTCCCCAAGTCCCTGACATCTCGTGCTATGCTGAAATCCACTCACCACCTGCACACAAGCTGATTTCGTATATACAATAACACTCGTGTTGTATGGTTAACTCACGAGGTTTACCATCAAAATAAACTTTCCAGGGGCTACTTTTCTTTGTTTTCACTATTTTCACATAGGCTTTTGACCACCCAGCATATGTGTTGTGTGTATATACTGTAGATATGTTTTTCGGGTTCATGACTAGTTCCTTTCAAAACCTATATATATCCATCCATCCATCCATTTTCAGAAACGGCTTAATCCCGTACAGGGTTGCGGTGAGCCGGAGCCTATCCTGGCAGACACAGGGCGCAAGGCAGGGGAACATCGAGGATGGGACGCCAGACCATCGCAGGGCGCCTGGGGAAATGTAGTCAGTACGCCAATTAACCTGGCAGCATGTCTTTGGACGGTGGGAGGAAACCGGAGTGCACGGCGAAAACCTACGCGTGAACATGCAAACTCCACACAGAAAGGCGGCACCCGAGCCGAGATTCGAACCCGGGTCCTTCTTGCTGTGAGGCGGCAGCACTACCCACTACGTCACCGTACCGCCCCAAAACCTTTATTACACATCCTATTCCAAATACTAAATTACGTCAAACATCTTTGAACTTTAAAAAAAAATGAGATTCGAATAATAGTCCAGGGTCCTTAAATTAATACATGAGCACATTTTCACAGAAGCCAATGACTGTTTTACACCCTTACTGATATGCCGTCACGAATATAATATTCTGTAGAGCGGTTTGTGAGCCTTTTCCAAGACACAGCTTTCTATTTGAGATTTGTATTTGACAGAACGCCTGAGCAAGGGACTTCGCATCCTATCAGTGATTTTATCTCAACCATGCACCTATCATGTTTCTTGACACTGTTTTAAAAGACTTCAATGGAAATGCCACAGCATGACAAATATAATTACACCTGTAATTCGTATTTAGCAAGACCCACAGCGCCCAGCCCTAATGCCCTCTCGTAAGCTGTGCTAGCCATTAATAGGTACTTACGAATGGCAGTTGCCACGACAATTTCTACCAAATCTATAACGAGATTTTTTTTTTATCCTGATGATTTTGCGTGTCTGCATGTGTTGCACACACCTGCATGCATTCACCAGCACTCAATCATGATTCCTCTTCGCATGACAACCAGTGAATTATGTACAACAAGTTCCATTTCTGGAGACGCCAAGATGCCCCGATTATTGCCAGTGGGGGGAAAACACGTGGTTATCCCGACCGTAAGTTATTGTAGTTCACACAGTCGGTGTTCGCTTACGGGGTTTAGTGAAACCGACACGTTGGGGCGATTATGAAGTTATTGGCCTATGTTTGTGTATGTGTGTACGTACACAGTCGTCTCGTGCGAAGACACATTTACTCTCTGACATGCTACTGTTAACTGAGAATAGGGGGAGGCTCACTTAATGTATTGCCCTGCACAGCTTGTTGCTTGTATTTTTTTTATAGGGCCTTGCTGTTTACAAGTTAACTTTTACGTAACCAAGTTAACCGTTGTTGAAACTACAAGAGGTGATTTTGTTTTATATAAGCTTTTCTGCCTTTATTGTGTTGTTAAGGTGTTAAGAGCATTTGTTCGGTTTGGGCTGTTAAGTTGAGCAATCATAACACTGTCTATGATATTGCAATTCATTTTTGGCCACTCACAAAATTAATACATGTGGCCCTAAGGGCTGGCTTCTTACAAACACGCTGGTAAATGACAACAATGTATAGTTTTCGTAACCAGAATCCATTCCAAACAATTTCTACATTTGTGCCAGAAATGCAGTGGTCACATAAAAAGCTAAAAGTTATTTTCCCCAGTTAAACCGTCTTTAGTTTACGTTATCCGTCAGCGATGGAGGCCAACTGATGGAAGTAAACAAACTATTGCTCATTGAGACAGTGTCATCGTGGGATATTTTAAATTGCACCAGATGCTATCTTGAGATGTCTGCACCTGCAACTACACCTCGAGTGTTCGTGTTTTCGAATACGTACGGATGTAATTCTGCAAAGCTTACGACTTCTACACCGCCACATGCAATAAAGTGTTTGTTTAATTTGTCATTTGTGTGTTTTTATTTTATGTGACTTGTTATTTTTTATTGTATTAGGCCAGGAGAATCCACTCTCTCACATTTCCGCTCGTAATACCACCAGGGCTGGCTAACACCTCAACCTCCTTTAATCAGAGGGTTCTCGGATCATTGTTGGCCTGGAACCTCCTCCAAAAACCGTTCACCAAGAGAGACCCTAGCAGAAGTGCTAGACTCAAGACCTGTTCACCAAGGGAGACCCTAGCAGGAATGCTAGATTCAAGACCTGTTCACCAAGGGAAACCCAATCAGTAGTGTGAGTCTCCGAAGTGACAAAGCTCTGAGATTCACTGGAACACGCAAACACAGCTGGGTAATAAGAGCATTTTTGTGTTTTTCCGTCGGATACTGTGCAACAGTCTCGTTGAAACTCACTGGAAATATATAACCCTAATTTCTGATCATCTCACATTTGATAACAATTGCGTAATCATAACCTATTTACAATCTATACGGGGAAATACCTGTAGAGTTCTACACCTTACACAGACATCGGACGTCAACAGGGTACTGTAATTTATAATCATACAGCCGTTATACAGGCAATGACAATGCATTGCCATCATAAAATTCTGCATTTCCCCTGCACACAACACGAGTAGGTACGAAACAGTATCTCAAACGAGACAGATGATCACAGAAGCGTGCTGTCATCTTCAATTGAACTGCTATTGAGACGAACCAGTTGGTCTCTGGTGGCATGTAAGCTGCACGGTAAGTAAAGCCACATGGAGGGGTGTCCGCTCGGAATTACACAGCGACAGGAGGAGCACATGGATTAGAGATCACATGCACTGGATATATACAATCATTAATTGTCAGAAACCGCTTAATCCTGTACAGGGTTGCGGTGAGACGGAGCCAATCCTAGCAGACACAGGGCGAAAGGCAGGGCTATACCCAGGATGGGACGCCGGTCCATCACTGGGCACCGGGGGGCAATTTAGTCCGCAGGCCAATTAAGCTAGGCAGCAGCGTGTCTTTGGACTGTGGGAGGAAACCCACGCGGACACGGGGAGAACATGCAAACTCCACACACAAAGGCACCCGAGCCGGGATTCGAACCCGGGTCCTTCTTGCTGTGAGGCGGCAGCGCTACTCACCGCGCCGCCCCTGGGTATATACAGTTATACATATATAAGTGTACGTATGACTATGACTCGTAAGAATTGTTCTCAAGAGATGCTATTTTGGGAACGCCATGTCGGGCGATCCTCCTCCCTCATTCGCGACCGCCCACCTCCCACGCGTCACGTCGCAAAGGAAAGAGAAGGAACGCTCGACACGGCTATCTCAAACGAGCAGCTCGTGAGAGACATTCTCGTACATCGAGCCTTAAAAATCTATCACTCACACACGCGAGTCATATCAAGTGACAGAGACAAAGAGCTAATGTTTAAATTAACTTCTGAACATTTGTTTCCGATGCCGAATGCTTCACGCAGCTTTATGAGTCACAAACACGTTTGGAGAAAAAATAACTCAAGAGGTGGCATCTTTTCATTATCATACTCACATTATTATTAACGTCTCGGGAGCTCAGCGGAAAAGAATTCGCTAATGAGAGAGCGTGCTCTGCGATGCCAAGCGGCGCTTTTGCTCTGCGTTACTGAACAGGGCCGAGTGACCCGCGCGCCTGAGATGAATAGGTTTCACCCCGAGGGAGCTGTCGGCAAGACAGAGATTCGCTACATCGCAAGCATGCTTCATGCATCGCGTACTTATTACAGAAAAAAAATCCGGAGCGTACGAACAACGTGATGTCTTATTTGCCACGTGTGCGGTCGCACGGCACGACGGTCTCGCGGAGTAATGTCCCGGGGGAGTATTTGGAATAATCTTTAGTCTTCTTCTTTGCGATTCTTCGAAGCACGATGGTCGGCCTCTGGACACCGTTGTCTTTCAGCTCGGCCTTGAAGTGTTTGGTAGAATTCGCAGGCAATACCAAGTACTACCTGACAGGGATCGCGACGTGAACGCTTCGTAAGCAATAAGGGTGTTGCAAGGGGACCCTTGGTTTGAGAGGCTTCGTCAATTCATGTTTGATGGTTGCGCTTCAAAGCTGTTCTGCTGGGATTGCTGTGTCGAGCGAATCTCCCTCTTTCTCTCCCTCGCGACGTTTCGCCTCTCACGTTCGAAGCAGCATCAGAACGTATCCTCAGAACACCTGGGGATGCCTCCAACGTGGGAGGTGAAACGTGGCGAGGGGAGAGAGGGAAAGTCCTCGACACAACTATCCTGAAAGAACGGCTTCGAAGAGCAACCATCATGAATCGAGCCGTGAAAACCTACGTCGGTAAATTCATATTTGAGTTTCTGTTGCACAAAACCAACATGAGGCTATAATACTCATACTGGATGCAGAAATCTTATCACGAAGGAGAGAGGGATGAGTACGCGACAGGGCGATCCCGAAAGAACAGCTTTAGAGAGCAATTCTAATGACCTTATATGTTTATTCAACGCAATCCCCAAGGGAGTGATAAGGAAAGCCGTTGGGAGAATGAAATTCTAAAAATGAAGCCGGCCTAACGGCAAAAGAAACAGGAATATTTAAACACGATATTCACTTGCGATGGATTGTCGTTCAATGCCCTGCCTTGCGCCCTTTGTCTGGCGGGATAGGCTCCGGCTCACCACAACCCTGTACAAGATTAAGCGGTTTTACGAAAATGTACGGATGGATATTCACGGCAATACGTAGTAGCACGTGCAGCGTCGTCAACTTACGAGATAGCTTGCGGGGTGGGGCAAAGCGTAGGTACTCTAACGGGTCAACGTCTTGCCAGCCATCTGGCAAGGCATTTGTCTCTCCGGCTGTGTGCCAGGAGACTTGGTATGCAAATCCATCTTGTTTGTGTGTTCGCGCCCTCCGTCAGTCCGCACTAGCACGCATGCACGATCTCTATCCGTGAATTGTGTGCTTTGTGTGCCCCGAGCAAGTCTGTTATTGGCTGGGTCGTGTTTCAGCCTTTATCCGAACACGCGTCTATTCACACCTCCGCGTATCTGCGATGTGAAGTGAACATGATCCCGGTTCAATTAATACTACCTGGTGCACGGGACGCACGAGACAAGGAATTCCGTGAAAGTATATATAGCGCAGCTGTGTATAGTCAATGTAAACAAAGTTAGGCTGCACATTTTTTTGTTTCTGAACGTGGAATTTCAAACTCCATTCCACACAATTCGCCACAATCCAGGTTTAAATTCTGACCAGTTGTGATGTATACAATTTGCAGCGGCACGCTTTGCATTTGAACGGAGAAACCTGACGGTCTTGGAAGGCAGATTATGGAGAGGGTTTGGAATGTCACGTTGGGAAATCCTGCTTGAATATACAAAGTATAATTTATAACGCGGCACTTGGTCAATCCGCTGCTGGAAGAAGCCCTCATCATTCCGTGTCAGTCATGGCACTCTTTGGCCATACTTCACCACACTGGTGTGTGCGGGTTCGTGAGCGAATGATAAAATTCTATTGGTCTATGCTCGCCTTTTTTTGCCAGTGTACAAATAATGTAAAATATACAAGGTTATTACCTTTTATGTTTTACAATTCTATTGGTGTTTGAGAAGCATTAATTAAGTACTGATGTAGATTTTCACGGCTCGATTCATGATGGTTGCTCTTCAGAGCTGTTCTTTCGGGATAGCCGGTATAACCGAGGGAGAGCGCTCCACACGGCTATCCCGAAAGAACATCTATTGAGAGCAAGTCACACACATCGAGCCGCGAAAATCTACGTTGGCTCTCCTGAGCCGAAATGAAACCAGTTTTGGTGCCAGCACGTATTGGATTTGTAACATCACTTGCCTGTTCCCTGGTTAGACCTAAATACATTTCTGTAATAGGGGAAAATATGATGCTTGATTTAAATTGGCTCGGCTTAAACGCAGATGAATAGATTCCTTGTGGCTACGCTGTATGTGGACCGGATACTGTCAATGGAGGCATGTGTGTGACCACCGCCATTAAACTATGAACCGGTCTTTACAATGAATAAATTAATAAAAAGTGGTTATGAATGCGGTCTTGCAAATCACAACATATTCTTGGAAATGGTGATCACATCTCATTTGGTGGGTGAAAAATAAGGGCCCATTACTTTTAAAAATAAGTGCTGCAGAATAAAAACTTGGAAACGGGGATTGCATCTCATTTACTGGAAATAAACGGCCCAATTTTTTGTAACAAGTGCTTCTGCTTAATAATGTGAAGCATGCCTTTAATTGTAATGTTGCTTTATGATTTTAGATAGGTATTAAGTATGCCAGCGGTTGGGTGGTAGGGTGACGCAGTGGTAACTTCTGTACCTCACGGTAAAAAAACTCCTACCTGCTGCAGTTCGATTCCCACCTCGAGCGCCTTTCTGTGTGGCGTTTGTGTGTTCTCCCCCTGTTCGGCGTGGGTTTCCTCCGGCTTCTCCGGTTTCCTCCCACGAAATAAACCACTCATTAATGAATTGGCCGATAACATCATAACATATAGGACGCAGCGCCTGGCAAATGTTGGCGCTGGCTGCATGGGCTGCTTCCCCAACCGACCTCTTCGTGGTTTCCTCACTACGCCTCTGTATCCAAGTCTCGTTCATGACCAGGCGTGGAATTTGCTCACGTTCTAAATTAAATTAATTATTATTCTTAGAAACTTTTTTAAAAACGGGTGTCCAATGATATTTTGCTGTAAGGGTGTATTAATCTGCACAGCATTTTAGACTGAAACAGGGATTTCAGAAAGGTATAGAATTTCAATGGATTTAATTTAAGTAGTGGGGAAGGCCTGCGTGGTGAGATTAGCATATAAATATAAACGAGGGTCAGCGGATATTAAAATTACGTAAAAGAATCACGTTACAAAATTAAATTTAATTAATCTTATTAGCCTCTAGAAATAATTGTTCCTATATGTTTCGTAGGAAACCCATATATGGTATACGATACATGATTACATCATTAATAACTGCAGAATGTTCACGCTCTGGTTGCAGTGCAGCCGATGCGTGACTAATGTACAATAAACTTACAATTCATTATTCATATCCTGTTGTGAAAACATCCTGCGGTGGGCAGGCCACAAAATTTCATCTTACCCGTTGTTGTTGTGCCGTTCTCTCCACAGCTCGGATTTAAAAAAAAAAACCCGAAAAAAATGTGTTGCTGATTTTCCGTGCTCTGTCGTTGTTGACATGTCGTTCTCTCTGCAGCTTTGTGCAGCGCTTTGTGACCCTCGGGTGAAAGGCGCTATATAAATGCTATTATTATTATTACGCAATAACAGGGTCTCGCTTTGTGAACAGACCTGGAGTCCAGCACTCTTGCTACGGTCTCCCTTGGTGAACATGTCTGGAGTCTAGCGCTCCTGCTAGGGTCTCCCTCGGTGAACAGGTCTGGGAGGGAGGTTCCAGACAAATAACGATCCGAAGACCCTCCGACTAACGGAGGGCCTTCGGCCAGAAATTCTGCTCCAATACCCCGACTATTGAGGTGCAACCGGGACAACCTGGCTCAACCTGGACAGCTGCCGCTTAAACCGGTAACACAAATATGAAAGCCTCCCCATAGGGGTTTGTAAATTTAACACGAAGGCTTTCATGACCAATGTTATCCATAGTCTAGCTCAGTTTACGAGTTAGGTCACTTTTATACGCGACCTAACTCATAAAAAGAGCTAGACTATGGATAGAAAACCCATCATCTGCTGCCCCTAAGCGGGGGGGGGCTATGATCTAATTACCCAAAATGTGCCCGACCTCGCAAGATCTCGGAAGATAAGCAGGGTTTCGGCCTGTACAGTGACCACCATGCAGAGTAGGTGTCGCAGGCTGTATGAGGGCTCTACCGGCGTGTCGGTGCCAGTCTACCTGTGCTGGAACTCGGAATGAAAGGTGTTACCGCCATCTGCCGGGTCATTGCAGAATTGAAATTGTTCAGAAGTGGTTCAACGGATCGTAAAAGCCACGTGTGAGAAGAGATAACATTGCCAGGGTGTTTAATCTGTTAAACCAGGTGGGAACAAGACACAGGAGTCTCATTTCCAAGCGTGACCGTTGCTGTGTATAATCCCAATGGAGCACTTTGAGGTGCCATTTTCTAATTTGGAACATTCAGACCCTGACAGCGGCAGACACTAGGCTACTCTGGTGTATGACGCCATGGGTCATGGGCGACTGGAGCCTATCCCAGCAGACACAGGGCGCAAGGCACGGCGACATCCATGATGGGAAGCCAGTCCAACGTAGGGCACGAGGCTAATTAACCTAGGCAGCAGTATGTCTTTGGACTGTCGAGGGAGGCCACAGCACCGAAACGTCAAGAAGGAGAAAGGAGGAACACTCGACACGGCTATCCCGCAAGAACAGCGACCCACCGATTAAGAATGTCAGAACTATGGAGACCAAGTCTCATACATCGAGCCGTGAAAACCTACATCATTACAATAATACTTATCTGCCTGAATATACAGTACTAATGTTCCCATTTCTCTATAGTCCAATAGTACACAGTGTGCTTCCCGTGCTCAACGCATTCATTGTCCCCTGTTGAACGAATTCGTGCTGAAGAGGTACTGTACCTCAACATAGTAAAAACAACAAATTCACAACGACTGTTTGGCCAATTCATCAATGTGTGTTTTTGTATGTGGGAGGAAACCGGAGCGTGTGGTAAAAATCCAAAAGTATGAAATGGCCACATCACAGCCCAAGCAAACAACACCTGATATTCCCAGACTGTCCAAGCAACTAAGCAGACTCAAATCTGCTCAGTTTTCCAAGGTTTGAAATAGGTGCAGTCAAGGTGATTTAATCACAGTTCACACCGTCACGATTTCTAATGCACTGGATAGATAGATGTGTATCATTACACCAGGCAGTACCCAGTGAGCTTGCAAGCTCTGCAAGCGGGATTCCTGCCATACAACAAACTTGCTAATTAACCAACGCAAACAACATCTAAATTCAGAAGGCAAACTGCAGTTACATCAGGGTGGGGGCGACAATCTGGAATGTTTGTTTTTCACCCGGCACACCACATCCAGTATTACTCTCCAGCACAACTCTCACTCCAAATCCAGTCTACCAGTGAATCGGTAAATATCCAGTGACAAGCCGTTGATACCACTGTTTAAAATAGCAGAGTACCCACACTACGGGTGATATTATTCCAAGCCTTTATCATGGTTTTTTTTGTTGCTTTGACCTGGATTTCTTTCTGTATAATGGCGGAAGAATGGCTTAAGGAGCTTGATGGTACTCGTCCAAAAATTGGAATTTAAAGCTGGAATAGACATAATACATTGGTGTTGCGTGGATAAAAGGTGCGCTTGTGAAGGAATGGAACCCAGTCCCCTCAGTACTGACACATAAACACACTTACTCCATTAAATATAGATTGTGCAAATTGAACACAAAGTATACCGCTATCATGGCAACAGTGCCCTCTCATGGGTTAAGCTGGACCCACAAGCTTACGTTTAACAGCCTCAAAATGTACTGATGTAGGTTTTCACGGCTCGAAAACAGTCTAACGACTGAGCCAAAGCCAACCCTATCGTCAATTCAGTGCAGTTGACAATGCACACGTTCAACGCACTGCAGATATTGATCACGACACTTTCAGCTAAACCATTCAGAAACGTCTGACGATGCCTCCAGCGTGGGAGGCGAAACGCCGGTAAGGAGAGAGAAGTAGCACTCGACACGGCTATCCCGAAAGAATGGCGATAGATAGATGCGTATTATTCCAGCAGGAAATACCCAGTGAGCTTGCAAGCTCCGGATGAGGGTTTCCTGGGATACAGCAAGCGGTTCAAACTCACCAGCTACTGGAAAGCAGCTTCCAAATGTCACAACACGCGGCACCTGTTATCGGCGTGTGAATAAACACACCTGTCGCTAATGCTTTTGCTCTCACGCTTAGGCAGACGTGTCCCACTCGACAAGACCTCGGTGTAAAGCGAGCTTGTCTCATACATGTCACGGTCAGACGCAGGACCACCCGTTCCATCAGCAGACCGTGTGGACAGGTCGGTGCAGAAAACGGTAAGAGTATGGAGCGGTCATTCATACATGAGGATATTAAAAAACGTGTTTGATTATCGAGTGGCTTCAAACTCGCAATGAGATTGGAAACAGTTAAGATGTGATGAGGTTTCAGGCGTTAGGGGTGTCGGAATATCGCTTTGATATGGGTTCACTGTGAATGTAATTGTAGAAAACCACTCAGAGTAACGGGTTTTTAATCGCCCACCGTAATAAGTGTTGTTACTGTGGCTTCAACGCAGAACAAATGGTGGGACAAGCGAGCGCTGTGTTGAGCCTTATCGAGTGGCCGAGGGTTCTGATTAAGAAGCCCGGCTGGCTGGCCATCCCTTCTGCAGCGACTACGTTCATCGCGACCATGGTCGGCTACTTCTTGCTTGCATCAGGTGCGTTTAGTCATTTTAACTCAACGTTGTTGTCAATTCTGCCATATGTGCAGGACATATAGAGGATCGAAATGCCGTTTCTCTCAGACCCCGGTGTTGGCATA
>JAZEWU010000038.1:3943858-3987131 GCA_036362915.1 Geotria australis | reverse complement strand
AGTGTCTGGCGGGTTGGCGCCGGCTAACCACAGTGGCATGATAGGCCGAGGCTATTATGTCACAATAGTCCATCCATCCATTATCAGAAACCATCCATCCATCTTCTAAACCGCTTGTCCTGGTGAGGATCGCGGTGCCAGCAGTCCAAGGAGAGTGGACCAGACATCCCTTTCCTCAACAACAGATTCCAGCTTAATTCTATACAGGGTCGCGGTGAGCCGGAGGCTATCCCGGCAGATACATGGCTCAAGGCAGTGCTATACCCAGGATGGGACGCCAATCTATCACAGTAGTATGGAGCAAATATCAAAGAATCAGTATTGCCTGTTGTTTTCAACTATTGACATACAGTATTGTATTGATGTAAGTTCGTCACGGCTCTATGTATGAGAATTGCTCCCGCGTGTAGCGTTTGTTCTTCCCTTCGCGACGTTTCGCCTCCCATGATGATGCCTCCAAACGTGGGAGGCGAAACGTCGCCACACAGAGAGAACCAACACTCGGCTATGCCGAAAAAACAGCTACGAGGGAGCAATTCTTATTGATATGTCCAAAAGATAAACTCGAACCTTAACGGATTTGCAGGTGTGATTTACGACATCATTAACGAGCCTCCTAGCATAGGCAGCAGGATGGATGCTCACGGACACCAGAGACCCGTTGTGTTCAAGGCTAACAGGTGAGTAACAACAACGGCATTGATCTCACCTCATCTCACGGTCAGAAACCGCTTAATCCTGTACAGGGTCGCGGTTAGCCGGAGTCTATCCAGGCAGACACAGGGCGTAAGTCAGGGCTATGCCCAGGATGGGACGCCAGTCCATCACAGGGCACCGGGGGCAAATTAGTCCGCATGCCAATTAACCTATGCAGCATGTATTTGGACTGTGGGAGGAAACCGGAGTCCCGGCGATAACCCACGCGGACACGGGGAGAACATGCAAACTCCACACAGAAAGGCACCCGAGCCATTCAATCCATTCGTCTACATATTAAGCCGAGCCAACTAACGTCGAGCGTCGTATTTTCCCCTATTGCACAAATGTATTGACGTCAGACCAGGGAACAGGCAAGTGATGTTACGAATCGAATAAGTGCCTGGCACCGTGTAAAACAAAGGCGAGAGAAGGAATGAGTCGCGGCACTCCACGTGGCCATCCCGACAAAACAGCCATGGCGGGCAATTCTCACGCATCGAGCCGTGGCAACAACACACTGGACAATCCTGGGATTCGTACTTCTCAAACGATGCGTTGCTGGTGTGACCGACCTTACCGGCAGCGTCCAGACGGTCTGTCGCTTTATCCTGGGCTCTAGCACCACCGCCTCGGCTCGGCTCGGGGAAGATTCACGAAGCACACGCGGGTTCCCCTTGCGATCGCCCGTCTTCCTCCCTACCCTCCAGCTACGCTGTTGCTCCGCCCCCTCACCTGCCCAGCCCGCCCCCTCACCTACCCAGCCCGCCCCCTCACCTACCCAGCCCGCCCCCTCACACAAGTACATGACACCAGGGGGTTCTCAACCTGTTCCACCTCGAGACCCAACTTGGGTCCTGATCTCCACGGACCACTAGGTGGCGCTCGCGGCTCACTGATGGGTCGCGACCCACCGGTTGACGACGGCGGATGTAGACTGTATCTACAGTCTATTTGTATAGCCTTGTAGACTTCATCTATAGACTATATTGACCAGGGGTTCTCAACTTTTTGCACCTCAAGGCCCACTCGGTCCACTTGGGTGTAGCCTCCACGGACCACTAGGGGGCCCACCGATTGAGAATGATGGCTTTGGCGTGTCCCTGCTTTTTTGCCTTCAGTTTATCACAATTAGATTCCCACACCAGGAATGTTTATATTTCTCTGGAACTAACGGGACTAAATTTGCCCTGCGCCCTGCGATGGACTGGCGTCCCATCCTCGGTGTTCGCCTGTCTTGCGCCCTGTGTCTGCTGGGATAGGCTCCGGCTCACCGCGACCCTGTACAGGATTAAGCGGTTTCTGAAAATGGATGGATGGAACTAACGTGGCTCCCCATGGGCAGATGGTTAAAAACTTGAACGAAAACGTTACATAACACGACTCGATGTATGATGAGAATTGTTCTTAACAGCTGCTTTTTCGGGATAGCCGTATCGAGCGTTCCTCCTCTCCTTTCTCCTTCGTGACGTTTCGCCTCCCAGACTATTGATGATGCCTCCAACGTGGGAGGCGAAACGGAGATAAGGTGAGAGGCGGAACGCTCGACACGGCCAAAAGAGCAACTCTTGAGAGAAATTAAGAATTGGCGCACTTTCATAGTTTGCAAAGAACCCAATGGCTTATTTGGCTTCTTTGCAAACCACGAAACTGTACCAACGTCTTAATTGGCAGATTTTCCATAGAGCAATTTACAAGATACAGCTTCTCCCTGAGATGTTTATTTGACAGAAAACCCGATCAAGGCACTCCTCAACTCAGCAGCGATACATCGATCAAGTTCCTGTTCCAATTATTGACGATAAAGCATCATAGCACACATTCAAAACAAAACCCCAAAAACTTCTAAGTCCGCGATCGTGTTCGTTTTGCGATCCATCCACAGCCTCCATTCGCAGTACATCTTGGAGGGGCTGGCTGCCGGCATGCTGTTCTGTGCCGGAGGCCTGGGTTTCCTGCTGATGTTGGCCGCAGAAAAGCCCTCTCTGTCACGCCTGCACCGCTACCTGTGCCTCGCTGTGGGCGGTGCGTGTGTGCTCGCCAGTTTCCTGGCCACCAAGGCATTCATCCACATCAAGTTCCCGTGAGTGGCCCTGTTTTGCGTCTACGTTTGAGGGTGGTCGAGAGAATGTGGGCGGTGGATTCTGCGCGCCGCTGATATTCCAACGATTGACGCGGGGGGTTTTCACGGCTCGGTGTTAAGAATAATTGCTCTCAAGAGCTGCTCTTTCGGGAGGCCTCCAACGCGGGAGGCCAAACGTCGTAAAGGAGAGAGGAGGAACGCTCGACACGGTCTCCTCCAAAGAGCACCTCTTGAGAGCAATTCTCGATTGAACGGTGAAATACAGACTTCCATGTGTCTGTCCACGTAAGAAAAGCAATGTGTTTTGTTTTGGTTGTTTTTCAGCTAAATGTCATCCAGCAGTATATATTTTTTAAACAAGTAAACTCTGCAATGGTTTTGACCTCCTGGGTCTCATCAGCAGAGGCAGGCCCTTTTAAAACAAATGTTGCAGGATTTTCCAGATGTTATTGGCAGGGGTATTGCATCCACATGAACGAACCTAGTTCACCCAAAAATGTAACACGAGTTTTAACTGTAAAATATGTAAACGAAGTTCAAGTAAAATATTAATCGCACCTGAACAAAACGCCATTGTGAAGGGAATGTTTACATTCAACAATATAGAGGGGAGCAGTAGGAGGGGCAGAGAAACAGAAAGTGAGAAGTAAAGATACAATGCAATGTACTTTGCAGAGAATGTAAGAAAAAAAGGTGGACAGAGAAAGGGTTTAACTCGAAGGCTTTCATGACCAATGTTATCCATAGTTAAAGCTCTGTTTACTAAACTCATAAACAGAGCTTTACTAGAGAAAGGGTTCTTCATACCATTCAAAGTTTTGCTGGCTGTCTAGCTGTCTGGCCGGGAGCGCCACATTGCCACGTCCAAAGCACGTGCGGACCTGCTAGTCCTTTCTGTGAAAAAAACAAAAAAACGAACTCCATACTGACAACAGGGCCCTGCAAATTGACTTGGAACTGTAGAATTACAATTGGCCGGGGAGTTAACTTCAAGTTGAACGAAACCCAAGATGTGTGGCAATGAGTCCACGTGGGTTTTTAGTGGAGCGTGCACTCCCATACCACTTAGCGCCACGGGGGGCAATTCGGGGGCCACAACAGTGGCTCACGGCCAGCACTGTACACTTCTTACACACTTCACGAAGTCCACACGTGTACGTGGACCGTTCGTGAGTCGTGTTGTTTTCGAGTCGTACCGCGTGTTCCTTGGCGCTTCGCTCCCACGTTGCTGGGAGCTTGTTGGGACTTAAGCTTCACCCACGAGACTGGCGTCCCATCCTCGGTGTTCCCCTGCCTTGCGCCCTGTGTCTGCCGGGGTTGGCTCGAGCTCACCGCGGCCCTGTACGGGATTGAACGGTTTCTGAGAATGGATGGGTGGCTTCACCCACGCTAGTCCGTGAAGGTTGGTGAGGTTGTGAAGGGCCCTATGATCCGTCCAGATGTCACTCTGCCACTGGGTGCTGGGTCCACAAGCAATTGCTGGGGGCCCTCCAACGGGGATAGGCGGGCGTTTGGTTGAGGGACGCTCATGTCTGTGCTTTTTAATCTGTGTATGTGAGAGGGCGGTAATTGAATTTTGCTTGGGGCTGTGAAAAGACATTCTGCTGCATAGGTTAATTAGCCTGCAGACAAAATTGCCCCCGGTCTCATGCGATGGACTGGCGTCCCATCCTAGGTTTAACCCTTCCTTGCGCCCTGTGTCTGCCGGGATAGGCTCCGGAAAACCGTGGCCCTGTCCAGGATTAAGCGGTTTCTGACAATGGATGGTTCACACGGGTATGTATAGTCCCGCAGCCTGGACTTTGAACCCACAAACCCGAGTTTGAATCCCGGCCATGGAGACTAAGATGAGTGCATGGCCACTGGTTTGAAACCCACAACAGGGCCCCTCGCCTTCACCAACCCACACCAGGGTGGTGATGTATGGTCAAACTAGCCCGTCGTGACTGACGTGTTATGTTGAGGCCTTCATCCAGCAGTAGATAGACGGAAGGCTATCGATTCTTATTGTGATTATTCACTACAGTTTTTTTTAAAATAACTATTTCGAACATTGCCGATCACCGGGCATCTAAGTGGTTGGAACACGTATTAACAAACACTTTTTGATTGACTAAATTAATGTTCTAATTTAACAATATACTGTACAGAGTTTTTGCAGGGTCTTTTTTTTTAGAGCGGTTGTTGGATCCGAAAACATAAACACTTCATTTCGACTCAGAGTACTGTATAGAAGTGCAATAAAAAATATGCAATGCTCACTATGTCCCATGCGGGGGCACCATCCATCCATTATCAGAAACCGTTTAATCCTGCACAGGGTTGCGGTGAGCCATAGCCTATCCCGGCAGACACAAGGCGCAAGGCAGGGCTATACCAAAGATTGGACGTCATTCAATCACAGATCACCAAGGGCAATTTAGTCCGTAGGCCAATTAACCTATGCAGTAGCATGTATTTGAACTGTGGGAGGTAACCGGAGTTCCCGGCGAAAACCCACGCGGACACAGGGAGAACATGCAAACTCCACATAGAAAGGCACCCGAGCCTTGATTCGAACCCGGGCCCTTCTTGCTGTGAGGCTGCAGCGCTACTCACCGCTACACCACCGTGCCACCCCTACCTTGTGTTTAGCAATAGACAACTGTGATGCACAATTACCCCCCCCCAAAAAACCTCTGTTACAGAGGAGAGCATATCACCACATTGATTTGTATGCCAAAACTTATTTACTTTAAGAAATAGTCATACTGCAATTAAGTATTTCTCAAGAAAAGCCTCACTGAATCTCAAAACGTATTTTTCACAACCACCCATTGCATTGGGACGTTTGAACATTATTACATCTGTTGTGGTACACATGGGACTAAGCCATGGCACTGAGAAGAAAACACATGACCAAAATCTGCACGTATTCCAGCAACCTTCCTGCTCGGGTGAACTTTCTGTGTGGAGTTTGCACGTTCTCCCCGTGTCCGCGTGTGTTTTCGCCGGGTATTCTGGTTTCCTCCCACAGCCCAAAGACACGCTGCCTGGGTTAATTGTCCCGGCTAAATTGCCCACGGTGTCCTAAGATGGTGTAACTTGCTTACCCCTGCCCGCTAACGTTGAGTCAACGTTGGGCAAACGGTTCAAGCCATATACCAACGTTAGGGCAACGTTGCATGTTTACTGGGAACTTGTGCGAAGGTAAAATATAACGGTGCTGCATGGCATCCATTTTGTGACTTTTTCTTTTAAACGGTCTTATGAGGCTAACCCCGTTACAGTGCCGAGATATGTTCTCTCAAGTGTAACCCCCCGCCCCACCATGGAAATTAGCAAGAGCCATAGGCATGGCTCATACCTGTGTGTTTGACAGCGCGTCCCTATGAGGATAGGCACATGTTTGTAATTAGGAACGGACCAACAACACTTGTCCTAGGGGTGTTCAGTTTTTTTGCTTGAGGTTTCCAAAACCCTGCACACACACGCACACACAGACCCCCTCCAAAACAGCCCTCAAATGGACCGGTCCCCCTAATTTACAACATGACATGTTGTAGACGCTAAACACACAATATGCGCAGCGCACATACAGCTGAATAAGAAGCCCTTTATGTATAATTGCTGTTTCTGTGTTGGCATTGAAGGCAATTCTCGCGGCGCTGAGGTTGCCTGTCAGTGAATTGCTTGAGATTTAGAGGATGATAGTTTAATTTGATTACAATTTGTGCCCTATGGATACTGAAAATGGTCAGCCTGCTGGCGGAGCTCCCAATCAAATGAAACATGAGTTCATACCCTGGACAGGGTCAACCCCAAAGACAAAGATAAAGAGTGCGCGTTACAAGTTGAAATTATTGCTATTATAACTAGCAGAGTACCCGCCCTACGAGCGATCTTGTTCCAATACCGGAGTCTGAGAGAAACTGCATTTCGATCCTCTATATATCCTCTACATATGGCAGAATTGACAATAAAGTTGAATTGAATAAAACGTTCTTCCGACGTCTTGTTGATGACGTTTTCTGCTGATATGACTGCTATGACCTGGATTTCCTCCTGATGTCTTGTGGGAATATTGCAGCTGGCTGTCTGAAGTTTAGGGGTAATCAGTAAGTGGGGAGTAAAGCTGAAATAATACATGAACGCCTGGGTGTTGTGCAGATACAGAACCCGGGACCCTCCGTGCCGACGTACAGACATTAAAAAAACACTTGCTCTATTATATATAGATTATCAATCTAACATGCGAAGTTGAAAACCTCCCCTGAGCCTGGGTTAAGAGATAGCATTACAGTACAGGCTAAATGTCATCAAGTTGTAATTATGATTACGGGTAGCCCTTTATTCAATTAGATGTGGTACTTTACCTGATCTGCCAATGAAAACCCCAGCTAATTAGCTAGAATGACTAGCCAATCAAAAAAATAATTGGCCTTTTGAACCCAATCCGTCATACCGACGCACTTGATTGTAGTGGGTGGATTAATCCTCGCAGTTTTAACGACAAAGGAGTCACAGACGTGCATAATTGACGCTCATTAATACTTAATTTGCGCGATTTATCAAGGGAACAGGCCCGTGGATATGCCGTTGCTTTAATCGTCATTCTAAAGTGACCTCCGCCAACTCTCGTTCGGCGGCGTGAAACGTGACGTGACTTTCAAATTTAAAGCGACAAAACGTGGGGCAAACATTGCCACCCGCTCCGCGCTGTGTATTTTACATAGGAACAAACTGAATGGAGACGGCACGGTAGCGTCGCAGTAAGTAGCGCTGCCGCCTCACAGAAAGAAGCCCCCCGGGTTCGAATACCGGCTCGGGTGCATTTCTGTGTGGAGTTTGCATGCGTCCGCGTGGGTTTTCGTCGGGAATTCCGGTTTCCTCCCACAGTCCAAAGACATGCTGCTGCATAGGTTAATTGACTAAACTGCCCCCGGTGCCCTGTGATGGACTGGCGCTCCATCCTGGGTATAACCCTGCCTTGCGCCCTGTGTCTGTCGGGATAGGCTCCGGCTCACTGCAAGCAGTTACTGATAATGGATGTATGGATGATAACTGAGCGATAGTGCAGTAGTCATGTACTCCAACATGTGTACGTGTGTTGTGTCGGGAGAAATCCTGCTTCCAGAGCTTGCAAGCTCACTGGGTATTTTCTGCTGTAATAATTAACATCTATGAATCTATCTGTTGATTTAAATGCTGTTGCTTGCATGTGGCGGTGCCCGAATGTAATCCAGGATCTTGGAGCTGGGGTTGGTGGATCATGCAGAGAGTGACGGTTGCTCTTCAGAGCTGCTCGCTCGGGATAGCCGTTTCACTGAGCGATCTCCGTCTCTCCCTCGCGACGTTTCGCCTCCTACGTTGGAAGCATCATCGGGCGTTCTGGTTGTATGTCACTGTATGGGCCGTCGCGAAGGAGAGAGGGAGATCGCTCAGTGACACGGCTATCCCGAAAGAGCAGCCCCTGAATAGCCACTGTCGTGAAAACCTACATCAGTACAATGCAGAGTTTCGTGTAAAATCTGTTAGACATCCGTGGATTGGGCCGTTTTGCCTGCAGGACACGTTACAGCGAGTAGTGTGTTGAGCTATGCAGATGGACTTTCAGTATTCCTTCCTTCTCCAGTGCTGTGGGGGTATTTTTTTTCCTGATGTTTGTATAGCGTGATATTTGTGAGATTAACGCAAGTTCCCCAGGGTGAGAGGGCACCGAGGAGACTTTAGAACAGTCACGTTTCTGGTCAATAGCCTGCTTGATGAACTACCATGCTCATCGATCCGTGTCCAACGCTTAAGCCACGAGCTTAATGCATCCGTAGTGTAGCTCCTTTTTTACGAATTAGGTCACGTAAAAATAAGTGTCGTAAACCTAACTCGTAAAAAAATCTGCGTCTACTCGGGAACATCTGTTCCCTCCTTGCTTGTTGTAGAAGTATTATTATTTTTTCTGCTGTCTTTATGTCCTATATTTTATCGCTATTGCTGGACTCTCAGTTAATCTGTCTCGATGTTGTTGACATGCCGTTCTCTCCACAGCCTTGTGCAGCGCGTTGTGACCCTCGGGTGAAAGGCGCTCCATAAATGCTATTATTATTACACTGGATAACATTGGTCACGAAAGCCTTCGTGTTAAATTCACGAGCTTAATGGGTTTCGAATGGCTGAATCACTTCAAACGTAATCTCTAACAGTTGCTCTTCGATAACCACGCGTACCAAATCATGAGTGGTGTTGCCCAGCCAAACTTTGCAGTAATTATATATACTTGTTAAGGTTTCAATGGATTTCAGACAAATAAACTCATCACATTTGCCACAGCTCTAGCAGACTTTCTGTGTGCTGTGGGACCCATTGTCTATTAACCTACTTTATCTTTAAACGTAGTGTAATTAACGAAAGTGTTGTTTTATTCACTGTGGTTGTGCACCACTATCAACACAGCAGAAGCACCAAATAATGTGTTTAGCTAATTTAATCGTTTCAAACTACTTCCCCTGAACAGGTTAAATATTCTCCTGCTCAAGGTTGGTTTTGATAGGCTGATTATATCAGTGCATACAGGATTAAGATGCTGGCCGCATTAAGAACCGGATGAATTACTTAAAGGTTACTCATTATTTGTTGAGACTTGGACCATGAACCAACAGGTCTGGATACCTGAGTTCAATTCCTGCTCCAGGCGGCTATGCAAATCGTGTGCAAGCGTCTCTTATCTACAATTGCCTCAACACCCAAAGTGATCGCGGAACAAACGAGATCGTCACAAGGTGACTCAGTCATATATCGATCGTGGTGACCTGGCGATCTAATATGTGGGGGGCCTTAGTTCGATAAGGCGAGTTCCCAGTCAGATACTACGAGTTCTAGTCATTGAGCAATTTACTGGCTTGTCGGTTTGCTTGCTGATGAGATAAAGTAACGATAGTAATGTTATCTTAATACTCAGAAATAAAAAAAACCCACCTTGGAAACTTTTCTCATGATGCAAACTAGCTTTAGGCAAATAATACAGCAACAACAGAGTGCTTGTGCCGACACTTAAACGTTAAATTAAAAAAAAACCCAATGTGTTTGTCTCTTACAGGAGCTACCTCAGAGGAATGTGACAAGAAATTCAAAGACGGCATTCAACACATCCCTTCCGAAGCAGCAAAAGTCATAATAAATAAGGGGCGATTTGAACTTAAATAGAGCAGAACACAGACGGCACGGTGGCGTAGCGGTGAGTAGCGCTGCCGCCTCACAGCAAGAAGGCCCCGGGTTCGATTCCCAACTCGGGTACCTTTCTGTGTGGAGTTTGCATGGTCTCCCGGTGTCGTTGTGGGTTTTTGCCGAGCACTCCGGTTTCCTCACACATTCCAAAGGCATGCTGCTGCATATGTTAATTGGCCTGCGAACTAAATTGCCCCCCGGTGCCCTGTGATTGAATGGCGTACCATCATGGGTATAGACAGCGCCCTGTGTCTGCCGGGATAGGCTCCGATTCACCGCGGTTTCGGATAATGATGACCACGATATGTCAGTTGAGTTTAGATTTCTGTGGTCCGTGCTTTAGTTTTGGCTCAAAACATAGTTGAACATTTTTGGAGCCATTCGAGTGTGAAGAATAGCTGTTATTGAGGCTTGCGTGGGAACGTTCAATCGCACACTGTCGGGCACATTGACATTCAGCGCGATCATCATCGCCATGCCGGTAATTAATTTATCGTTTACGCCACAATTCTGTAAACCGCGTTGCCTCAAGGAAATGCGCCCAGACTCGTATAAGGTCTACGCCAAGTACACAATGTACTGTAGTACGATTTGGACTAAATGTGACTGGCAGCGCTGCCGCCTCACAGCAGAAGCCGCTTAAATCCTGTACTGCTTGTTGTTGTGTGTGTGTGCCTGGTTTCGTCGATGTTTTGTTTATCCTTGCCTCGTGGTGTCGCCTGTGGAAGTTTTTGTTGTTGTGGGTGGCTGCGTTTTTTCGTTGCTGTTGCGTATGTCTGTGTGTGTTCTTGTGCTTCAATGTTGATTGTTTAATTTGGATTGGCGTTGTTTCCCCCTCGTGTCTGTCTCTGTCAACCTGTCTCTGTGTCCCTATGTCTCTCCCTGTCGCTCACCCTCCCTCCCTGTCTCCCTCCGTGTTTGTCTGTAAGGAAGTGACGACCATCTTAGGGGACGCTGGCAGAATTTTGCCGCTCTTAAGATTGCCAGTTTCACGACCTTTCAGTATATTCGAAGTAGCCTTAATCATTTATTTTCTGTTGCTTTGGTTTTTATTGGTGCTTTTTTTCTGTCGTTGTTGACATGCCGTTCTCTTTGCGGCCCTTGTGCAGCGCTTTGTGACCCTCGGGTGAAAGGCGCTATATAAATTTATATTATTATTATTACTGGGTCGCGGAGAGCCGGCAGACACAGGGTGCAAGGGAGGGCTATACCCATTATGGGACGCTAGTCCATCACAGGGCACCGGGGAACATTTAGTCAGCAGGCCAATTAACCTATGTCGCAGCACGTCTTTGGAATGTGGGAGGAAATCGGAGTGCCCGGCAAAAACCCACGCGGACACCGGGGAGAACATGCAAACTCCACACTGAAAGGCACCCGAGCCGGGATACGAACCCGGCTCCTTTCTTACTGTGAGGCGGCAGCGCTACTCACCGCGATGGGCGGCAATTGCAGTTGATGATCCTACGACTTACTGGTCTGATTTACTGGACCGTTTGGAAATGAATCCACGTTACTCTTAAGTGCCATCCGCATGCAGGGGCAATGACGCGGTACCTTGGGCAAGTCGGTTGTTGGTCTATCGGTGCACGCGTCGAGTGGCATCTCGTCGTACCAACGTGTTGTGGGCGACTTATAATCAGGCGCTCCGGTTTCTTTTCCGCAGACAAGGACAAATATTGCGTTCAATTGGCCAAGCGTTCCAAAGTGGCAGCCCGTGAAAATAAGATCCATCCATCCATCTATCCATTTTCATAAACTGCTTAATCCTGGACAGGGTCGCGGTGAGCCGGAGCCTATCCCGCCAGACACAGGGCGCAAGGCACGGGTATACCGACGATGGGACGCCAGTCCATCGCAGGGCACCTGGGGCAATTTAATCAGTAGGCCAATTGACCTGGCAGCATGTCTTTGGACGGTGGGAGGAAACCGGAGTGCCCGGCGAAAACCCACACGGACACGGGGAGAACATGCAAACTCCACACAGAAAGGCCCCCGAGGCGAGATTCGAACCAGGGACCCTTCTTGCTGTGAGGCGGCAGCGCTACTCAGCGCGCCACCGTGCCGCCGTAACCTCCATTGTGCTCTCAATAAAGAGGATCTTCTTCTCTAGTATAGGTCACGAGGGTTCAGAGTAAACATATGAACTTGAGAAGCAAATATTTAAACTCCCAGATGGTTGAGACGTCAAACCGCACTCCTGCAGGACGCTAACCGCCTGCAGGTGTCTGTCTCACGCAGACCCCCTCTGCGAACAAATACAAAGCTACCCGTGTAGCCTCACGTCTCACGTCGGAGGCATCCTCGGGCGTGTCCGAGTTCAGCTGACCACACCGATCACGGTAATGCGGGCAAAACTATTTGACTGCTTTTGACGTCAGAGCAAGGCAGACGTCACATTCTCAGCGCACTGCAGATATGTATAGAACACAACATAATGTAAACAATATGCAAGGTTTTATATTTTCTGGCATTGAGACACCTTTTCGCAAAGGGTCCAGTTTCCAAGAAGCCATACACGCTTGTGGAAAAAAACATGCAAACAAAATGCTATGATAATATATCCAGTCCTTCTTCTTCGTTGCGATTCTTCGAAGCACGATGGTCAGCTTCTGGACATCGTTGTCTTTCAGCTCGGCCTCGAAGTGTTTGGTAGAATTCGCAGGCAACACCAAGTATTACCTGACAGGGATCGCGACGTGAACGCTTCTACCTTGACCCCCATCCAGTCCTTGAAACTGCCGAAAGGCAAGCAGCTTTAGACAATGCAAATATCAATGCATTAGTAGCTCGGGTGGAGCTGTTACGAGTACAACATGTTCAGCGAAACCCAAAAACGTCTGAGGATGCCTCGAGCGTGGGAGGCGAAACGTCGCGACCCAGAGAGGAAACACTCGACACGGATATCTTGAAAGAACAGCTACGGAGAGCAATTCTCAAAGCTGTCATTGTGCCAGTGTTAGTAACGTCAGGACCAAACAGTCACCTGTAAATTCGAGGGCGTCGCTGGAAATATCTTATCACAACCTGACGTCATTCGGGTGGATCTCAGACACAATGTTTGCTTAGGATAAATTATCTATATATTGATAATACGATTCGTAACGCGCAGACATTCCGCGCGTTACGATCACTGTGACGACCCAAAGGCATATGTGGTCGGTGTGCATCACCGGAGGCATTTTCCATCTTAACCCAAGGTGGATCTCCTCTATTTTTTTATTGACACAGCCTAAAAATACGTGTTCAAACACGCGCAGTGTGCAACGTGTTCAAAATCTTCACGGGCAGCAAGCGGCGTAACAGGCGCACGCGTGATTGAGCCGGGTCTCGTGACAGCTCAGCACGCGTCACTAAGGCAAGTAGCTCGGTGGTTAGCGCTATGCTGGGCTACAAACCTGGCGACCCGAGTTCGAATCCTGCTCACGGCCACCAACACCAGTCAGGATGTTCTGAACCGCTCCTGGGCCTCCCCCTAGGTCCGGCCACTCGCATCAACACAATCCCGCACTCTACGCAGATCGCAGCATCTACTCCAGACACCGCGCTCATGCACAACCTTCGCACAACGCCGATTCTCGGTCGCGGCACCCACAACCTGGAACAGCCTGCCACATCCCCCACAACCTTCAAACAACTTTTAAAAAGACACCTCTTCACCGATTCACAACAAACCGACTGAGCCAGGCTCCGTGCAACCCGCCCAGAGAATATGCGCGCGTTATAAATATATTATTATTAGGTCGACTCAGCCTCAAATGAGTACCTAGTGCGGTGTGTAAACATTGCCACTGGGGAGACAAAGGCGGCCGAGCGTGGTGCTGGTCAGCAACCCCTTCGCGTGCCGTGTCGACCTTTATAGGTTCTCGCTAACGGCACTTGACCCTACAGTCTGTTAAGGCTATATGGGGGAATCTTTCTCTTTGTAATGATGGAGGTTTTCACGGCTCGATTCATGACGGTTGCTCTTCATAGCTGTTCTTTCGTGACAGCCGTGTCGAGCAATCTCCCTTCCTCTCTCGCGACGTGTCGCCTGCCGCGTTTGGCAAAGACAACGACCTCAGGAGACCTTGCTTTAAATGCTACTCGGCCAAAGACAGTACCTTTGTCCGTAGGGTGAAGACGGTGAAATGTCCCCAATTACCGGTTACGTCGGGGACAGCGTACGTGATCCCAATCACGTAGGGACAGCTTTGTCACAATCGACAGAGCGACTTGAGAGACGCACAAGTGTGTTGAGACAGATGTGGGTGGCGGGGACGTGAGTGGTGGTGTAGTGGCGGTGTAGTGGCGAGCACACGGCACTGTGAACACAACAGACTGAGTTCGAATCCGGGTTTACGGCAGTGGCAAGCGGGAACTGAATCTGTCTTGGACCCCGCTCCCCTCCTCGACTCACACCCCGGCACCAGGTCGCACTGAGCAGCGTGGTAAAGTATGGTCAATAACGACCGTCATCCAGCAGTGAATTGACGGAAGGGCTGTACATTTATTCGAGGTAAACGGAAACGGCAGTAAGGTGGCACGGTGAGTAGCACTGCCGCCTCACAGCAAGAAGGTCCCGGTTTTGAATCTCGGCTCGAGTGCCTTTCTGTGTGGATTTAGATTGTTCTCCCCGTGTCTGCGTGTGGTTTCGCCGGGCACTCCGGTTTCCTCCCACAGTCCAAAGACATGCTGCTGTCTAGGTTATTTGGCCTGAGGATTAAATTGCCCCTCGGTGCCCTGTGATGAACTGGCGTCCCATCCTTGGTAAAGCCCTGCCTCGCGCCCTGTGTCTGTCGGGATAGGCTCCGGCTCCCTGTACAGGATTAAGCGGTTTCTGACAATGGATGGATTGGATGGATCCACCATCCTTGTTCCGGTGATGCATCCACGTGTTAAATGTTTCTGTTGCATCATAGGAATTAGGGCGTTGGGCCCTAACCCGGTTGAGCTCGTTCATTCACAAGACGCTGACTTGTCACGATGGCATGCGTTATCGCGTCAGCACTGCACCCTCAGCAGCCGTGGGCTGTTCTGGCATCGGCCACTCCTTTGTTTATATTTATTTCTATATTGTGAACAGTCCGTTTTGTTCTCTCTCTCTCTCGCCCAGACAAGTACAGGCATCGTCACTGACAGTTTGACAACATGAATTTAAAATGTGTTACCTTAGAGACTTGGCACTTTTTTGGCACTTGACAGATGAGCACATATAAAATAATAACCCCATCTTGTGAAAATGTGCGTCTTTAAACATGAACATTTGACTCGTTAGCATTTGACTTTGAGCCAGAAAATAAATACATTGCAAAGCTTTCGGTAGATGCAGCCAGAGGCTGCTGTAACTGTCAAAACAACTTGCGTTGTCATACGAGATACACTGACACATTTACTTCTGATGGTTGCTCTTCAGAGCAGTTCTTTAAGGATATCCGTGTCGAGCGATCTCCCTCCAAATTTACAGCTGGCAAGTTTTGAAGGCTAGGAGTGTAATTTAGAGCAACATTTTGCATCTCAAGGCCCACTTGGGTCTGGTCTCCACGGACCACTAGATGGCGCTCGCAACCCACTGATGGGTCGCGACCCACCGGTTCATAATGGCAGTTTTAGAGGTCACAGCTTTGACTTGACAAATGAATATTGCTTGGCCAAGGTTCGGCCAAAAAAAACGCAAGGATGATTAACACACGACACGCATTCAGCATTAAAGACGTTTTGGAAACAACCCTTGGGTGAGGTTTATGGACCAACCCAGTGCTGACGAAATCCATAAACTCAAACACGCTAACAATATACGTGACTCAGATTTCTTCGCCCAGAGATACAGGCTGTTTTATTGACAGACTTCAGAGCACCGAGTCTCCACCCATGCCTGTCACACACTCGGTTCAAACCTATTCATCGTAAGTACTTGCTTAACCCTGTACAGGAGCGTGGGGAGCGGGCAGACCAGAGCCTATCACGGCCGACACAGGGCGCACGGCAAGGCTTTACTCAAGGAGTGGATGTCAGTCCATCGCAAGGCACGGGGGCAATTTAGTCAGCAGGCCAATTGACCTATGTAGCGTTACTAACTGCGCTACTTCCTTGGTTTAAACGATGTTTGGTTAAAACCTGTCTTTAAAACATGTTCGGTCGGTGCCATGGTCTCATAGCACACTGGACCTACAAACCAGATGGCGCTGGTTTATGATCCCGACGCGGCAGTTGAACCAAGGGGCGCGAGTTCATTAAATCCATCCACCGCCTCACTGCAAGAAGGACCCGGGTTCAATTCCCAGCTCGGGTGCCTTTCTGCGTGGAGTTTGCATGTGTCTCCGCGTGTGTTTTCGCCGGGTACTCCGATTTCCTCCCACAGGCCAAATTACATGCCGCTTAAGTTAATTGTCCTAACCAAATTGCCCCCGATGCCCTGAGATGTTGTAACTTGCGGTACCCATCCCTGATGGACAACTGTTAAAAAGAGCTGCATAGCTCCACGGTTTCCTCCAGCTTAAAAAAAAAAACTGACTGTATTATACGACGCTGAGGAAAGTAACACATTGCATCCCCAAAGGTATTTGCCAGTGTTCACAAACTTTTAGAAACCAGTCCACACATGTACTGCTACCGGATTATGAGATAAAAATGTGAGTCATAATTCAGAGGATTGGAAATACAGTTTTTGTAAGGTGGTGTTACTCTACTAATGGCTGTGGAATGCTCGCAACGGCTGTTTTAGTCATGCGTTTTAACAAAGTAAACATGCGCATTGCTTTGACGCTTTCGCGAGTTTAATTACTGACGCAGATTGCCACACCTAGACTATGGCTAACGAACAACTGCGACCTTAGCGAGTCAGTCCGTTTTGATTTAAGCTGCAAGGAACCGCTGAGCTATGTACATATTTTTAACAGTTGTCCATCGGGGAGGGGTAAGCAAAGAGGCACAAGGTAGGGTTATACGCAGGATGGAACGCCAGTCCGTCGAAGGCAACCGGGGGACATTCACTCAGCATGCCGATTAATATAGGCAGCATGTCTTTGGACGGTGGAATGAAACCGGAGTGCCCTGCGAAAACCCACGCGGACACGGGGTGAACACGCAAACTCCACACAGAAAATCGGTACCCGAGCCGGGAATCTAACCGGGGAACCTTCTTGCCGTGAGGCGGCAGCGCTACTCACCACGCCGCCCTCTACACAGTAGCTGTATGATAACGAATGCTGTGACTTTCTGGCCCCTTGTCTCTGCACTGATGGATGAAGGCCTCCCTGTGTTGGGGGAAGGGGGTGGTGTGTTCAGACCTCACGCTGGGCAGCTGAGCCTCTGGGGGCACGAGTGGGGGCACATATAACTGACCGATGTTGTGAGAAATTGGGCACTTCTCTTACGCGGCCTCCTCAGAGTTGTTTATTTTCAGAAGATAAGATATGGCAGGACTCGTGAAGCACAGTAGATCATCCGTGCCTCACAGAATGAAGGTCCTGCCAGAGGCGGTTCGTTTCCCGCCTCGGGCGCCTTTTCGTGTTGAGTTTGTGTTTTTTTCCCCTGTTCTGCGTGAGTTTCCTCTGGGAATTACGGTTTCTTGCCGTAGCAGGAATCCCGTAAAGAGCTTGCGAGCTCACTGGTTATTTTTTTCTGCTGTAATAATAAACATCTATCTATCACATATAAGACGCAATGTCTGAAATTTTTTGGCGCCGGTTTACCACGTGGCTGCCTTCCCTCTCCCCATCTCTGCCGGTTCGTCGCGCCTGAGTCGTTCTCCTCTCTTCGCGAGAGTGAACGAAACCGCAAGCATTATAAGCGCTAAATAATCATTATTATAACGTTGACCCAACGTTGGCCGAATTTCCATATTCCCTGTGCTATGAGGGCTCAGCGGATAGAGCCGCCGGTCTCAACCGGTGGGTCGCGACCCATCAGTGGGCCGCGAGCACCACCTATTGGCCCGTGGAGACCAGACCCGAGTGGGCCAAGTAGGTCAAGTGGGCCTTGAGGTGCAAAAGGTTGGGAACCCCTGGGGTAGCGCAGAGTGTCATGAAGCAGGAAACCTGAGTTCTGTTCGCGATGACGGCTAACATCAGTGGCGCGCGATAATTTGAACCGGCCTTGCAACAATCTCCCCCCCACACCCTCCACCATTCTCACCAGCTCACAATGAATTATTATGGTGAAAAGATGACCGTGGCATAGTGAGCCCTTCATCCAGCAGTGGATTTACAAGCGGCAAGAATGTATTACACTATGACATTTGTACCGATGTAGGTTTTTCACGGCTCGATTCGTGACGGTTGCTCTTCTTTCGGGATAGCCGTGTTGAGCGAGCTCCCTTTCTCCCTAGCGACGTTTCGCCTCCCACGTTGGAGGCATCATCAGGCGTTGATGAATCCAACGTGGGACACGGCTATCCCGAAAGAACAGCTCTGAAGAGCGACCGTCACGATAACATTCAGCAGGGCACATACAGGGTGCGCCATAAATAACTGACGCGTTTACATGTACGTAAGTCAGAAAAGTGTCCGGTATTTATGGTCCACCCCGTATTACAGCTATAAATTACATGCCCTTTGACCATTTTGACATCTCAATGCTGTAGTTACTCAGCCGGCACCGTCTAAAGCATTGGGACCGGATGAAGCTTCTTACTTGAGTTCCTAACTTGCTCGTAATTTAATTCATTCACAAGCCAAATGATATGTATTTTTAAATCTGATATGAAAATTTGCAACACAGACGTCTCCAGTTCAATGCCATCTCCCAGTGTGGCGGTTGACAGTGAGTTGATGTAGGTTATCACGGCCATATTCAGGAGAGATGGAGATCGCTCGACACGGCTAGCGCGAAAGAACAGCTCTGAAGAGCAACCGTCAGTTCCTCCTCTCTTCTTTGCGACGTTTCGCCTCCCATGTTGGGGGCATCGTCATTAGTCTGGAGGGCAAAACGTCGCGAAGGATATTGACATGCCGTTCTCTCCACAGCTCGGATTCTAAAAAAAAACCCAAAAAATGTTCCTGATTTTCCGTTCTATGTCGTTGTTGACATTCCATTCTCTCCGCAGCCCTGTGCAGGGCTTTGTGACCCTCGGATGAAAGGCGCTATATAAATGCTATTATTATTATTATTATCACACATCGTGCCGTGAAATCCTACATCAATAAATCTCGTAAAACATTCACATTGACAGCATCTTTTGCAAAGCCGTGACTTGTATTGCCATAGTTACTTTGTTTGTTGTGTACAGCTGTCCTTTTACTACAGTCGTGAGGTTTGGCTTGAAGTCCATGGCACACCCTTGCAAGAGAACTGGCACCCTTCAATTCCAATTTTCTAACTCTCGCTCAGAACCCTGTTTATTTTAAGAGTGATAACCGATGCATGACAATTTGTCCTCCAGCAATTCTCTCCCAAAGCACATCGTCTTCCTAGGCATTGTGTCATTCTGTAAGAAAGGACTATATTCTCTCCACCCCACCAAATAACCGGAGCCTGTAGGTGTATTTGTGGGCATAAAACAATACGAGACTTGAGCGAGTCAGTGAAAAAGAAAACTTAGCTCCTTAAAGTGGTCGCTGGCCCGGATATTAATTCTGGGCCCTTTGTGGCACGACTGCACCCTTTATTTGCTGGTTTCGTCCTCCAGTCACTGTGCAGTGTTGAGTTATTGACACAAAAATCCCACGTGGAAAGACATAGCAAGCGCACAAAGTGAGCTCGACCTTTGGTCCAAACGTCACACTTTACGATAATGTTAATGTATTACAATTATATAGCGCCTTCCACCCGGAGGTCCTAAGGCGCTGCAGGAAATCGCAGATAATAATAATAATAGCGTTTTATTAAAAAAAATGTTATTGCTGATTTTCCGTGCTCTGTCATTGTTGACATGTCGTTCTCTCTGCAGCTTTGTGCAGCGCTTTGTGACCCTCGGGTGAAAGGCGCTATATAAATGCTATTATTATTATTATTATATAGCGCCTTTCACCCGAGGGTCACAAAGCGCTGCACAAGGGCCGCGAAGAGAACGGCATGTCAGCAACGACAGAGAACGTAAAATCAGCAACAATTTTTTTGGGTTTTGTATTTTTTAGAAACCGAGCTGTGGAGAGAACGGCAAGTACATTTGAATAGATAGATAGATGGTTATTATTACAGTAGAAAAATACCAGTGAGCGTGCAAGCTCTTTACGGGATTCCTGCGACACAACAAACATGCACTTTGACGAAATAATTGTATGCTTGAACACTGTGATATTTTAGACGTCGCTATTATTATTATTACTTGTGGATAAATAGAAACTGTGTCCCTTATAGTTGACTCGTCGCCACAAAGCTCCCAACACTGGTGATGACACCGCGTTGAGTTGGACGGAAATAGACACGTATGCCAAATCCACGCGCCCTAAATAAACACGTTCCAGGATGAGATTTTCTTGAATACACTTTGGGGGTCTTGGCTGCTTTTGCAAAGCCGACGAGTGAATTAAAAACACTTAATTTCCAGACATGACGGCACACATGATGTAAGTACTTCATCCTTTTTAAAAGATCCCCCCTATAGTCTTAACAGGGGATCAAGGTAGAAGCGTTCACGTCGCGATCCCTGTCAAGTACTACTTGGTATTACCTGCGAATTCTACCAAACACTTCGAAGCCAAGCTGAAAGACAACGATGTCCAGAAGCTAAACAGATGCCAGAAGCCCCTCAGTCTGGAACAAGAAGAGAGGCCAATGCCCGCCGCCTTTAAGGCCAGTACTGACTATTATATCTCTAAATGTTGAAGGGCTGTCTGCAACTAAAGAAGAACTTATTGCAATGGGAAACTGTCATATAACCATCACGCTTCGAAGAATCGAATCGAATTCGAATAGCCTTAACAGACTGTTGAGGCAAGTGCCGTTAGCGAGCACCTATGAAGGTCGACACGGCACACGAGGGGGAGGGGGTGGGTGACCAGCACCACGCCCGACCGCCTTTGTCTCCCTAGTGACGATGTTTACACACCGCACGAGGTACTCATCTGAGGGTGAGTGGACCTAGGGGAGGCCCAGGACAGGTTAAAAAAATCGTCACTGGTGTTGGCCGTAAGCGGGATTCGAACTCGGGTCGCCAGATTTGTAGCCCAGCGCGCTAACCACTGGGCCACACGCTCCCCAAACACGCTACCCTTTTGCGCACACACTCACACACAGTCTACCGTAATAACATTGGGCAGATGCTTACCAAACATTTTCTGAGCATTGCTCTTAGGTGCTGTTTCAGGATAGCCGTGAATATCTACATCAGTAAACCAGATTATTGTTTAAGATGAAGTCTTTCGTTACCGATGGTATCCAAAGTATATTCCCTTTGTGGATTCGGTCACGTAAAAAAAACCAAGTGTCATCTCCAGAACCTTTGTTCCTGATGACGCTGATTACAACTACCAGCGAAACGTATCTTCGTTGTAAACGTTGTGGGTTCGCTCTCCAACATTCCGGTGGGCCGACACAGCCTTAATTATGGGCTGTGTCGGGTGGACGCGGGTTTACGACGCGTATTGTTTCCGTGACCTAACCCGTAAAGGGGACATACTTCAGATTGTTGTCCAGGTTGACCCGGTTCGGCCGGTTGCCCCCCAACAGTGTGGGTACTGGAGCAGGATTTTACAACCGGATGCCCTATCTGACGCCAACTTCCTTTAGTCGGAGGGTCTTCTGATAGTTGCCTGGAACCACCCCTCAGACCTGTTCACCGACGGAGACCCTAGCAGGAGTGCTAGACTCCACACCTGTTCACCACCAAGGGAGACCCTAGCAGGAGTACTAGACTCCAGACCTGTTCACCAAGGGAGACCCTAGCAGGAGTGTTAGACTCCACACCTGTTTACCACCAAGGGAGAGCCTAGCAGGAGCGCTAGGCTCCAGGTGACATAGCTCTGGGATTCATTGCAACGTGCAAATCCCTCGACCACGGTAAGGCTACGATCCATATTGCCTGAAGAAAACTCAACACATATACCCAACCTCTGCACGGAGCTCAATAAACCTACTTGCTGCACCTCCTTTCACAGCGCATCGATGCCCTTAAACGATCTCTACATTATCCGTGCACTCTGCCTCCGCGTCAGTCAATGACAGAGAGGCATTGTGCGTCAGTTTTTATAATGAACAGATTAACGGCTGCGGGATTGTGGTTTCGGTTCTACTGAGCGAACGCACTGGCGCGGGGATACACAGCAGCGACCGCGAAAACAAACACGCTTGTCACAGACGTAAAGTGACTTGTTTGATGGTCGCTCTTCAGAGCTGTTCTTTCCAGGATAGCCGTATCAAGCGCCCAGAGAGGCGGAGGGAGGCAGCCAGGCGGTTTTGCCGGCGCCAACATATTGCCACACACTGAGTCCAATATATTATTATCGTATCGGCCAACTAATTAATTCGGTTTTTTTTAAGTTGTGGGAGGAAACCCATCTAACACACACACACATACAAGGATAACACTATTGTAAACATTAACAAAGGCAATAATTTCCCCTGTTAACAGTGCCAAATACATCTTCATTCATTCCAAGCATTCTCTAGCTTATTGCTTACCTAATATTGTGCAAGATTAATGATCGTGGGCGGCACGGTGGCGCGGTGAGTAGCGCTGCCGCCTCACAGCAAGAAGGTTCGATCCCTCCATTTTCAGAAGCCACTTAATCCTATACAGGGTCGCGGTGAACCGGAGTCGATCCCGGCAGACACAGGGCACAAGGCTGGGCCATACCCATGATGGCACGCCAGTCCATCATCACAGGGCACCGTGGGCAATTTAGTCCGCAGGCCAATTAACCAATGCAGTAGCATGTCTCGGGACTGTGGGAGGAAACCGGAGTGCCCGGCAAAAACCCACGCGCACACGGGGAGAACATGCAAACTCCACACAGGAAGGCCCCCGAGTCGGGATTCGAACCCGCGACCTCTTTGCACTCCGGTTTCCTCCCACAGTCCAAGAGCATGTTGTCTAGGTTAATTCTCTTCGCGGCCCCTGTGCAGCGCTTTGTGACCCTCGGGTGAAAGGCGCTATATAGAATGCTATTATTCCATCCATCCATATTCTAAACCGCTTGTCCTGGTGAGGGTCGCGGTGGCAGCAGTCCAAGGAGAGTGGACCAGACATCCCTTTCCTCAGCAACAGATTCCAGCTCCTCCTGGGGGATTCCCAGGCGTTCCCAGGCCAGCCGAAGGATATAATCCCTCCAGCGTGTCCTGGGTCGGCGTCTAGGTGTCCGCTATTATTATTATAAATTCCTCCCCCGGTGCCTGATATGTTGTAACGTGCTTACCCCTACCCGCTGGGCAAGTGTTAAAAATAACTACTTCGCTCAACGGTTCCTTCCAGCTTAAGTAAACAGTGACCGACCAACTGATACGGAGTGCTAGGTGCCAATGACATCACGCTTGTAATCGGCTTTGCCGATAAGACCCAGCAGGTCAAACTGTCCCAGGGTGTGCTTGCTTATTTAAACGCCGTTTGACAAGCAAGCGAGGGTGATGGACTAAAACACACACTCGTATTTATACGTGGGGAAAACACGACTGAGTAAAAAAAAAACTCTTAAAAAGTCACCTCTTCACCGACTCACAACAAACCGACTGAGCAGGGCTCCGCGCCTCCGAATCAACGGGTGCAACACGCCTGGAGAAAATGCGCGCGTTACAAAAGTAGATTATTATTATTAATTTTATGGGTGAGAGTCGGGGAGGGGGCATGTAATATTACATCCTTCCAACCATTATCAGAAACCCCTTCATAGCATACGGGGTTGCGGTGAGCCGGAGTTTATCCCGGCAGACACAGGGCGCAAGGCAGGGCACTGTAAGAGTGAGACACGGCTCAAAGTGAGACAAGCCGGGGGGGGGGCTCAAAGTCAGACACGAGGCGACTGAGAGTGAGACAGGAAGGAGGCGGCTCAAAGCGAGACGCGCGGCGATTCAAAGGGAGACACAGGAGCGCGCGCGGGGAACACACGCTCCCGTCACAGCCGGCAGTATCAGGGCGCGTCTGCCCCCGAGTTCGCGGCATGAGGCATTGGTTTGCCGACCTGCAAGCCGAGGCTCTGTGGGAGACGCGCATTTCCTGAGGTGCAGTGGGAGGAGAGATTGGATTTCGGCCGCCGCGCTCACGCACAAACACTTCTCCACTATTATGGTGACAGGCCGTTCCAGCCACCGCGAGTATTTTTTGGCTGTGATTGCCCACTACATAGTGGGTTGTTTGTTGCCTTGTTTTTCTCTCTCTCTCACTCTCCCGCCTGTCTTTCTGTGAGAGTAGACGTAGCGTTGCAGGGGTGGCGCGGTGGTAACATCCGCCGCCACCCTGGCAGGAAGCGACGGCCATCTTAGGGGACGCTGGCAGATTTTTGCCGCTATTAAAATTGCCTGTTTCACGATCTTTCAGTGTATTCGAAGCAGCCTTAATCATTTCATTTTTGTTGCTTTGGTTTTTATTAGTTTTTTTTGGTCGTTGCTAACATGCCGTTCTCTCCGCGGCCCTTGTGCAGCGCTTTGTGACCCTCGGGTGTAAGGCGCTCTATAAATTGCTATTATTATTCGCGCCTCACGGAACGAATGGTCTTGCCCGAGGCGGTTCGATTCCCTGCCTTGGGCGCTTTTCTGTGTGGGGTTTGTGTTTTCTCTCCCCGCCTGTTCTGCGTGGGTTTCTTCCGGGTTCTCCGGTTTCCTCGCACAACTTAAAAAAAACCACTCATTAATTTAATTGGCTGATAGGAAGCAGTGTGTGGCAATATGTTGGCGCCGGCAAACCGCCTGGCTGCCTCCTCCGCCTCTCTGCGCTTTCCTCGCGCCTCTGAGTCGTCAAATGAATATTCACCGAAAAGGACCCAGCTGCGGAAGTGGGATTCCTGCGACACAACACTGGATCGTGTTTCTAAAACAACGAATTTCACGAATTCACAGCATTACATCGTGCAAGGATGGAACATTAGCCATAATCACAAAATAAACATGAACACACAGTATTACCCAGAACAAAAATATCCAACAACTGCAATACATTTGGAAAATACAAAGCAGTCCAACTGCGTAACAGTGCGATGGGAATAAGTTGAAGAAGCGAGGTGATTTATCGTCAATGACTGGCTATGACGACAGAAAGTATATTAAGTGTGTGAACGTACGTTACTTCTCTCCAAATGAGGTTTGATCCGTAACTTGTGTCGGATTGTCCTCATTCACTCACTCACGCATCGTCAGCCATGATCAATCCACCGCAGTGTTGCGATGCGGCCGCGCGTAATCCTGATTTGAGTACTTTGCGGGTACTTTTAAGCCCTGGGATCTTTGCTCAATACCAGTTACATTGTGTGTTAGTGTGTGTGTCTATGGTGCTCTTGCGCCTACAGTCTGTTAAGGCTACACGGGGGATGTTTGCCTTGTGTGTCTATGGGAGGAAACCAAAACACGGTTGAGGAAACCCATACAGACAAAAAGGGGAGAAACATGCAATCTCTGTAAAGACAGGCGCCCAGGTCAGGCGTCTAACCGTGAAGAGGGTAGGCATTGCCTGTCCTGCCGCCAATGGCAACATTGTTGGTTGCTCTTCAGAGCTGTTGTTTCGGGATAGCCGTGTCACTGAGCGATCGCCCTCTCACCCTCGCGACGTTTCACCTCCCACGTTGGAGGCATCCTCAGGCGTTCCAACATGGGCGGCGAAACGTCACAAGGGAGAGAGGAGCGCTCGACACGGTTTGTCACGGCTCGAAGTTTGAGACTTTCTCTCCATATCTGTTCTTTCGGCATAGCCGTGTCGAGTGGTCATTCTCTCAATCGCAAAGTTCTCTCTCCTTCTCATTGCTTGTTGTATTTTGAAGCTGCGTGACGCATAATCACATCAAGAACCCCAACGACAGCCGAGCCATAATGCTGCCCCGTTTCCAAACTCGGACTAAACCACAAGCCTTAGCGTGACATCCCTCCACTGTACATCTAAAATTCTAAATCATTAGACTCGAGTATATTATTTGTATCCACAACATCTAACAACGTGTTCTTATAAAACAGCTAAACGTGACCACATCTCGTGACTTTACCTAGATCAGTAAATTAACCTTAGCTATTACCGTACACGTAAGCCTTTGAACAAATAGTGCAATCGTGTGAGCCACAAGCAATGCAAGTCTACAAACACAGAAAGCAAATACCGTGAGTACATACAAATGTCCAAGAGCATTTAATGCCGGCATAGGGTCATACGTTGGTGCTTATCTAGGTCCGCTCTTTAAAAGCCAAATATATGAGCATTTAAAAAATATATAAAAACTATTTTAAAGAGGGCCCGTATAATTTCAAATAACTTTTGCGTATGTGTTTATAAACGGCGTCTCCACTAGTAACTATTTCAGGAAGCGTGTGCAGTTTATGTCCTGTCCATTAGAGAAAAGGCCGGATATAAGTACACCGTGTATAAGCACAGTGATAGTATAAGCAACACGTGCTTACATTGCTGGAGGGGAAGGCCCAAGGCAACGTCTGATACAAGCACACTACTTCGGATATAAGCACACCTGGCCGTGTTCCCAGGGGTGTGCTTACATAGACCGCTCGCTGTATTGTGAATACCGATATCTTTAATTGGCACATCTATATATAATAATAGCATTTATAGAGCGCCTTTCACCCGAGGGTCACAAAGCGCTGCACAAGGCCGCGGAGAGAACGGCATGTCAGTAACATCAGGACAGATAAACTGAGAGTCAAGCAACCACGATAAACCATAGGACATAGATCATAAAGACAGCAGAAAAATCAAAACAATAACAGTAGCAGCCACAGAGAGCCTTCCATCCGAGGGCCACAAAGCGCCGCACAAGGCAGTGGAGAGAACAACAAACCGACAACGACAGAGAACGATAATCAAACAGCGTTGAGCCGCAAAGTGGTCCTATATAATGCCTCACAGCAATAAGACCCGGGTTCGAGTCCCGGCTCGGGTGCATTTCTGTGTGGAATTTGCATGTTCTCGCCGTGTCCGCGTGGGTTTTTGCAGGGCACTCCGGTTTCCTCCCACAGTCCACAAACATGCTGCTGCATAGGTTAATTGGCTTGTGGAATAAATTGCCCCCCAGTGCCTTGTGATGGACTGGCGTCCCATCGTGGTTATAGCCCTTCCTTGCGCCCTGTGTCTGCCGGGATAGGCCCCGGCTCACCGCGACACTCTACAGGATTAAGTGGGTTCTGACAATGAGCGAATTCATCTATATTTAACGGAGCAAGTGGTTTGTATGTATTTTATGTCCGCATTGAGGGTCATTGGTGCATCTCATTTGCTCCTTCAAGCGGGGAGATATTATTACCCTTGCCAACTTAAACCGCAAATAAAACTAGATTAATTATTATAGTACAGTGTGTGCACCTTTGAATAATTAATCCATGTTAAGTCACAACTTGCATACGACACATAACTCGTTTAACGCAGGCGTCACGACTTTGACAGCGGCCTTTTGATCCACGCGATGACGTACCCTCACGTGGCAAGTATCCGGACGTTTTAAGTAAACAAATGAACATATATTTTGAGAGGAAGTTACTGCATCCGCAGATTTCTAATGACCTTGCCAGGGGTCAGCTGTCTCGCTTCCTGCCTGTAAAACACTGGCTGCCTTGTTAGGACGCTCGAGTCATTTCTCTACGTGTGTGGAGCTTTGACTGCAATCAAATTATTGATGATTCATCAAAGAAGTGCACTGGATACGTTCTCTTTATTAGGGTTGTTTGATTCCCCCCCGCCCATGAAAGACAATGTTTTATTGAGCCTGCTGTTCAATGTTTCAGCTCACGGCTGTGGCTTATTAGTTATGATTGATAGGGTATATCTCAATGCATGCTACGTGCCGTTGCACAAGCCATGTAACCACGTCGAGTTTCAGGTTTATTTTGTTTAACCAGGTGGGAAAGAAATCAAGGATAGTCTCGTTTTCAAGAGTGACCTGGGCCACTAAAATTACTAAAGCAATTAAGGAATAAGCAAGTGTTACAAGTGGCCAGTGATGGACTGGCGTACCATTCTGGGTATATCCCTGCCTTGCGCCCTGTGTCTGCCGGGATAGGCGCCGGCTCACAGCGACCCTGTACAGGATTAAGCGGTTTCTGACGATGGATGGATGGGAAGTACTACAATGAAGGAGATTAAAATCAGAGAGACGACATTCATTGCAGGGCACCACGGAAAATGTACTCGCACCAGTTAATCTAGCAAGCGTGCCTTTGGACTGTGGGAGGAAATTGGAGTACCCGGCAAAAGTAATAACGTGGAGTGATCATCAGTGAGGCGAAGGTGGTGCAGTGGTAACCACTCACGCCTCACAGCAAGAAGGACATTGGTTCAATTCCCGGCTCGGGTACCTTTCTGTGTGGACTTCGTGTTTTCTCCGTGTCCACGTGGGTTTTCGCCGGAAATTCCGGTTCCCTCCCCCATATATATAAAAAAAACACTCACTATTTGACCGATAACATCACAACATATAGAGGGCGCAGTGTCTGGCAAATGTTGGCGCCGGCTTACCGCGTGATCGCCTTCCCCCTCCTCTGCCTCTGCAGGTCCTCGTGCCTCCGAGTCATTCTTCTCTTTTTTTCAAGAGTGAACAAAACCGCAAAACTATCTTCACGTCGTGATAATAACGTATAGCCCTTTGTCAATCCACTGCTGGATGAAGGCCTCCTCACACCGTGTCAATCACGGGGGTCACTCGACCATACTTCACTACCCTGGCCGGTACAGACTGATGAAAGAGAGCGACCGGGACTGACTTAGGACACAACTGGGGAGCGATGTTCGCCACGGCCGGGAATCGAATCGAACCCGGTTTAACGGGTTCGACAGCTCAGAACTCCTCCGGCGCATTAATGCTCATCAATTACCTTAATCAGATAAACTGCGGTTTGGCGGATAAATCGGAGCAAACGATAGAACTGACAAACGTGGTGACGCCGACATGCTTGGACCGTGGATCCTGAATGTCGTTAAGAGCTTCCACCTGGCCCACCGAGTGAGGTCATCTTAAAAAAAAACTTTTGTTCGGCGTCGAGGTAATAAGTCAAAAATCATATCGCATAATTGCCCCCAAATTGGTACCATTCGGCAACGTCACGTCAATCAGTGGCGCGGCGCTTCACAGAGGCTGACGAGAGACGGTGAGTACCGGTAATGCCGACGCAGGGAGACCGGGTAGTTCCAGGAAGAGACTGTACCAGTGACGTTATGATGGATGGATGGATGGATGACGGATGTACTGTAATAATATGCCACCGCGCTATCCACGCAGGACACCTAAATACCTCGCAACACTACTCCGGCCACTCGCATCAACACAATCCCGTACTCTGCGCAGCTCATCACAGCACCTACTCCACACACCGCGCTCACGTACAACCTTCGCGAAACGACGATTCTCGGTCGCGGAACCCACAACCTGGAACAGCCTGCCACACCTATTGCGTCAAACACAGTCCCCCACAGCCTTAAAAAAAAAACTCTTAAAAAGTTACCTTTTCACCGACTCACAACAAACCGACTGAGCAGGGCTCCGCGCCTCCGAATCGACGGGTGCAACGCGCCTCCGAATCGACGGGTGCAACGCGCCCGGAGAAAATGCGCGCGTTACAAAAGTAGATTATTATTATGTAGGTTTTCACTCATGACGGTTGCTCTTCAGAGATGTTCTTTCGGGATGGCCGTGTCAAGCGATCTACCTCCCTCCCACGTTTGAATATAATACCACAATGGCGCACCTGACCTGCTCACGGAATCCGGTTCACACCGCATCCAGAAGCCGGTGCCGGGGATTATAATTGAAAGCACTGGGCTTAGGACTGACACATCCACATCAATTTGTTTAATATCTGGTTGCGGCTTTTCGCCTGCCTCTACTTACAAGATCCAGATTCAACACGTCTCCACATGCATGCCTCCACTCGGTGTCGCTTTTTTGAAAAATGCTAACTAACGTACAGTGTAGTAGCGCTTACAGTTAGGCGAACACACAAAGCCGTGATGTGTTGCTCTGGAGCGTTATGAGTAAAAGCAAAAACGTAAATATGTATATTTCACGAGTCTCCCAGCAATATTGGCTTTGACTACATTTGTTTAACAAGCTTGGTTCTTGGTGACTATACCTAGAAGGTTGAAACGGGTCCAGAGTTTGCTTATGTAAACAAAAGTTATTATTCTGTAGATGTGTACCTTGTCTCTGTATCCGTGTGCTCTGGTGACATGACAACAATGCCATAGTAATAGACTGCACGTTGGATTTATATAATAATTCATTCATTCATTCATTTTCAGAAACCGCTTAATCCTGTACAGGGTCGCGGTGAGCCGGAGCCTATCCCGGCAGACATAGGGCGCAAGGCATGGCTATACCAAGGATGGGACGCCAGTCCATTTTATATAATAATAATAATTTCAATTTATATAGCGCCTATACTGTCTAATGTAACCACAACTCCAGCAATTACTCAGAAACAGTGGGCATATTTAGTTTACAGCAGGAGTTAGGATCAGTTTGCATATCTGATGTTAGTCATGGCTGAGAACTCAACATGGGTCAGTGGGTTTATCGCCCAGTGCACTAATCACTGTGCCATCACTCCTGTTTTTTTCCCAATATATCGTACACCACCACTCGCAGAGTATCCGACCTAAGGGCGATCTTGTTCCAAGCGTGTAACACGTTCTTCTGAGATCTCTTCTTGATGACGTCTTCCGCTGACATGACTGCTTTGACCTGAATAGTTTTTCCCAATGCCTTTAAGACATAACAAGCCTTGGTGGTGGTGTGCGGCTAAATGTGCACTCGTGAAGGATTCGAACCCGGTCACCTCAGTGCAGACATACATTAAAACACTTGCTCCATTATGCATGAGATGGCTTAGCTTCTGTAGAGCGCTCGAACGGATTTCACGAAGCAGAGATTGTGCCCAGGGTCGTCATAAGGAATGGAAAGGTGCCAGGAAAGTCGAGCTGCGCCTTTACCGACGAAAAACGTTCGTTCATTTTCAGTTTTCCATTATCACCCATCCATCCATTGTCAGAAACCACTTAATCATGTACAGGGTCGCGGTGAGCCGGAGCCTATCCAGCGCAAGGCAGGGCTATACCAAAGATTGGACGCCAGTCCATCACAGGGCACCAGGGGCAATTTTACTCCGCGGGTCAATTAACCTATGCAGCAGCATGTCTTTGGACTGTGGGAGGAAACCGGAGTGCCCGGCGAAAACGTGCGCGGACATGGGGAGAACATGCAAACTCCACACAGAAAGGCCCCAGAGTCATTATCCGTTCCCGCTAAATCCTGCATATCGCGGCAGACACAGGGCGCAAGGCATGGCTATCCCCAACATGGGACACCAGTCCATCACAGGGCACCGGGGGCAATTTACCCAGTAGGCCAATTAACCTAGGCAGCAGCAGCATGTCTTTAAACGGTGGGAGGAAACTCGACTGTAATTTTCCAGCTGCAAAGCCTGTACTTACAGACAGAAATGTAAATAAACAGACAATGCATCTCTTTCAAAATTATACCTATGCAGCAGCAGCATGTCTTTCGACTGTGGGAGGAAACCGGAATGCCTGGCGAAAAAACCCCACGCGGACACGGGGAGAACACGCAAACTCCACGCAGAAAGGCGGCACCCGATTGCGGGATTCGAACCCGGTTGCTTCTTGCTGCGAGGCGGCAGCGCTACTCGCCAGCGTGCCGCCCGAGATGAAACACGTTTCCTGAAAACACGCTCAGTGCTGACGGCTCAATAATTATACCTTGTGAAGTTACTCCGTGGGAGTGAATTTAATCCAGCTGGCTGATACAACTAAGGCTAAACCTTTGACTCGAAGAGAGCTTTCGCTGGGAGGTGGAGGGATTTGGCTGGAAGGGTACTGCTGGTAAAAAACCAATCCCACGTGATATGACACGGAATAAACCTAACATACAGTGCACAAGACATCTTGATTTTTGCACAGCTGGCTTGCATTCGTGTGCACTTCGACGTGCGCAGTCGCCCCACATCTTTAACCACTTAATCTACTGTGAGTCAGCCACAGATGGAAGTTGTTGAGGCCGGGTAGGCACAATGCTGCAGTGAGGCCCGCTTGTTGTACCATACACCCTAGCGAATGAGCAAGCGCAGTAAGAGGCTCCCTGTTGTGAATTTGCGCTTTTATCAAATTTATAAGAACGTCTAGTGAAACGCCGTGTCTGTTTTATAGCCAGGAAAGCCTCACTTAGGTCTCAAGACTCTAGGATAAAAGTAGAAGGGGGTCATCGCATGTAGAATCTTTGCCCTATTTCGTATTGGGTAGATTGATGGACTGGCGTCCCATCATGGCTGTAACCCTGCCTTGCGCCCTGTGCCTGCCGGGATAGGATCCGGCTAACCGCGACCCTGTACAGGTTTAAACGGATTCTGACAATGGATGGATAGCTAGATTGATGCATGTTTGTGTATGTGAATAGACGTCCTGTGTTTATAAGCGTGAGTGTTCGTTGAGGATATTCAGTTTTGGAGTTTGTCCACTTTTAAATCAAGAATAAGAATTGCACAAATTCCACGCCTGGTCATGGTTGAGACACGGACCCGAAGGCGGGAGGAAACCGCTGAAAGGCAGCCAGGCGGTCACCCGGCGCCAAACCCCCTAGACAACTGCTTCCTATAATTTATGATGTTATCGGCAAATTAAATTAACGAGTGTTTTTTAAAGTTGAGGAAGGAAACCGGAGAACCCGGAGGAAACCCACGCAGAACAGGAGGAGAGAACACAAGAACACACAAACTCCACGGCGCCCGAGGAGGAAATCGAACTGATTCTTGAAGGACCTTCATTCTGGGAGGCGCGTGTGTTACCACTGCATAGACACCCTAACGGAGGACTCAGGCAACAGGAATTGATCTCGTGACTCCAACCAGTCCGATGGGATCGTGAGTCACTGCAGTACTTTATTACTACTCGCAGCAAGGTTCATTGCCGCACATTACTCAGCAGAGATTGAGCCCTGTACTAATGTAGGTTTTCTCACGTGTGGATGTACAAATCCAACGTGGGAGGCGAAACGTCGTGTAGGACAGAGGAGGAACGCTCTTGAGAGCGATTCTCATCACACATCGTGCAGTGAAAACCAACATCAACACATGGTATTAACGGCCACACGGAAGATTGAAGATTGAAGGGAAACGCAGAATATTTATTAATGTAGGTTTACACGGATCGATGTATGATGATTGCTCTTAAGAGCTTCTCTTTCAGGATAGCCATATCCAGCGTTCCTCGATTTGGTTATCCTGAAAGTGAGGCGACGTTTCGCCTCCCACATTGGAGGATCATCATTTTAATCATCACGAGAGAGGAAGAACGCTCGACTAGGATATCCCGAAATAGCATCTCTTGAGAGCAATTCTCACATTGACCCCTGCCATCAAAACGTGGCTATTCCACCACGACTAGCTCTGAACTGCCAATGCAAATACGCGCCGATGCAATTGCTCTTTAAAACACAGAATTCGCTTCGACTTTTGCTCCCATCGCTTCCGACAATGAGGCGTGCCATGCCAACTCGAACGCCGTAATCCTGGCACCCACACGCAGAGTCAACCGTTTTGAAAAAAAAAGAAAAAACCTTTGACCAAGAGACGAATGGGGAGTCTCTGGGGCCCCCGCGGCCCTGACAGCGCTGTGCCAACTCATCCATTACAGCCGATATATCTCACGGAGGGTGATGGGGGTGGTAATGGGTAGCTCAGTGGTTAGCGCTATGCTGGGCTACAAACCTGGCTATGGCCCGAGTTCGAATCCCGCTCACGGCCACCAACACCGGTGACCATTTTTTTTTAACCGGTCCTAGGCCTCCGCTAGGTCGACTCAGCCTGAAATTAGTACTGTACCCAGTGTGGTGTGTAAACATTGCCACTAGGGAGACAAAGGCGGCCGGGCGTGGTGCTGGCCACCTACCCCCTCGTGTGCCGTGTCGGCCTTCGTAGGTGCTCGCTAACGGCACTTGACCCCTACAGTCTGTAAAGGCTACACGCGGGATATTTTTGATGGGGGGGAGGTGATGGAATGTCGCATCACCTACAAGACAGCACTGCTTCGATCCGGATATCTTTCTGGATGAAGGCGGAATAGTGGCTTAGAGGGTTAATGGGACTCGCGCAAAAGCGGGATTTAACCTGAAGCGTTCACGTCGCGATCCCTGTCAGGTAGTACTTGGTGTTGCCTGCGAATTCTACCAAACACTTCGAAGCCGAGCTGAAAGACAACGATGTCCAGAAGCTGACCATCGTGCTTCGAATAATCGCAAAGAAGAAGAAGAAGACCTGAAACGGTGTTAAAGTTTCAAAAGAGTAATCAATAAGCGGGAAACAAAGCTGAAACAACAGATACAAGCCTTGGTGTGCGGATAGCATTTGCGCTTATGAAGGATTGGAACCCGGTACCCTCACCACAAGACAAAGATCCCCCGTATAGCCTAAACAAACTGTAGGGTCAAGCGCTGTTAGCAAGCACCTATGAAGGCCAGTACGGCACATGAGGGGGTGGGTGGCCAGCACCACGCCCGGCCGCCTTTGTTTCCCGAGTGGCAATGTTTGCACACCGCACTAGGTACTCATTTGAAGCTGAGTCAACCTAGGAGAGGCCTAGGACTGGTTCAGAAATTCGTCACTGGTGCTGGCCGTTAGCGGGATTCGAACTCGGGTCATAGCCAGGTTTGTAGCCCAGCGCGCTAACCACTGAGCCACCGTTCCTCAGCACGGACATTCACACATAAACACACTTGCTCCAATATAATGCTTATTCCGTACGTATGGCTGTGGTTGACTCAGCCCGTCATCACTGTTGTCATCGTAAAATGAAAACCACCTGGACGGGTTTGTAACACAAGCCTTATTGCTGGGAAGCCCACAGTAAATTGTATCGAAGCCGTACCGAGTCCTGTCATATGAATGTGAAATGTGCACATTATGTTGGTTCATTCGCGCGTTTGTTGTATCGCAGGATTCCCGCTTCCATAGCTTGCAAGCTCACGGGGTATTTTCTGCTGTAATAATAAAAGTATTGATGTAGGTTTTTCATGGCTCGATTCATGATGGTTGGCTCTTCAGAGCTGTTCTTCAGGCGTTATAAGCCCTGATGATGCCTCCAACGTGGGAGGCGAAACGTCGCGAGAGAAAGAACAGCTCTGAAGAGCAACCGTAATATAACTACACATCTGTAGCACTGGCTCAAGACTGCCTAAGAAGTTGAGTATAATAGGATTAGCATATATCGAACGGAGCGATGACTCCGTGTTTAGTGCAGTGCACTGTAAACTTGACGACCCAAGTTCAATTCCCGGTCACGGCTATAGTAGTTGATATCTGAACGAGTGATATCTGAACCAGTATAAAAGTTCACATAACCAGTGAAAGCACGGTTTGTTTATACATTGCACTGGTATATGAACTGTGCCGTAGGTGATGGCGTTATTAGTGTTATGTGAGATGACTAGAAACGTGTTATATTATTATGCCCAGTAGCGTCCTTCACGACCCACGTGCGGGAGCACGTGGGCTACAGCTCCCTGTGTTAAACGTATTTATTTTACTTTGATTTGTTATACATTTATCACTTTTGCATCTGTTCCTCTTCTCTTTAGTTAATAGTTTGTTTCAATGTAACTTTGGTGTTTGTTTGTGTTGTCTGCCAGGCTTTTATTGTTGCTTGTTTTTTGTATGATTTACGTGGCCGACTCATCGCCCAGTTTATGTAAGGCCTGCCTTGGCTAGACTTGCCTCGAGGTGTGGCCCAGGTGTCGCGTGTAAAAGTTATGTTTTTGTTGATGTTATAAATAGCTGCGTTTTTTTTCTTTACTGTTGCGTGTGTCTATGTATATGTTCTTGTGCTTCAATGTTAATTGTTTAATTTAGATTGGCGTTGTTTCCCCCTCATGTCTGTCTTCCTGTCTCTGTGTCCCTATGTCTCCCCCTGTTGCTCACCCTCCCTCCCTGTCTCCCTCCGTGTTTGTCTTTGAGGAAGTGACGGCCATCTTAGCGGACGCTGGCAGATTTTTGCCGCTCTTAAGATTGCCTGTTTCACGACCTTTCAGTGTATTCGAAGCAGCGTTAATCATTATTTTTTTGTTGCGTGTGCAGCGCTTTGTGACCCTCGGGTGAAAGGCGCTATATAAAATGCTATTATTATTATTACATATCAACAAGAGAAAGGCGACATTTGCTAAATATTTATTCAAACTGAGAAATGTGCGCACACAGTACGAGGTAATGTGTGTGTTTTTGTGGAGCTAACATTTAAAGAGACTACTTGAGATGTCCTACGATTTTAGAACAATCCATTTGAGATTAATGTACATTGCTAAGTGTAATACTTATTCATTTATTGTCAGAAACCGCTTAATCCTGCACAGGGTCGCGGTGAGCCGGAGCCCACCCCACAGTCCAAAGACATGCTACTGCACAGGTTAATTGGCGTGCGGACTAAATTACCCCCGGTGCCCTGTGATGGACTGGCGTTCCACCCGGGATACAGCCCTGCCTTGCGCCCTGTGTCTGCCGGGATAAGCTGCGGCTCACAGCGACCCTGTACAGGATTAAGCGGTTTCTGACAATGAACTAGTGAATCTCCTGGACTGAGTTGACCGCCAAAGCCGCCGAGTTGAAGGCCAAACTAGACGTCCCGTCGTCAGTCTTTCCCGTCGTTGGAACGATGAAGAAGCGCTTTTTGACGCGCGTTTCATGCGGCTCGAAGTGAAGCAGCCTTTGCAACGGCGTGGAAATAATTGGGTGAAGGGCCGTGTTTCTCTCCCGGTGCCCCGAAACAGTATGCGGATTAATAGCAGCGCGCCTGCACACATTAACGTTTTGAATAACATCGAGTGATGGTTTTGAAAACGAAAGAAAATAATCCGCATTTGTTAATGAGCTTCTTTACGGGGTTTCGTCTTGCCGCGACGATTTGAACAGCTTTTTCTCACCACTTTATAGTTACGTCGATACGTTCACTCCGTTTAGAGCTGCAACACACACTGGAAGGCCAGCACCCACGCACGGCCCGCCTTGGCTTACATCGGTTCATTGTTTCAACCGGGAGCTGGCATTGAACTGGAGAACCTCTGTGTTGCTAGTCTCGCGTGCTGGCAATTCATTACACCCACGCAGCATCACAATAACCAGGGCAAGGCCGCGATAACTACAGTACATCGTTACCATGTAATGCTATGCGCCGAGTCACATAACTGCGCACATCTTCTAAAGATATTAAAGATTCGCGCCATTATTTTGTTGATGAAAGCAGATTTTTTTTTTGTATGCGTCAACTCCCCGCACCGGTCACAAAGCCAAAATTAGTTTCTAAATTGGATAGATAGCAATTAAGCCGGTCCGTAATTCCCGCACCACACTGGGGGCTTATTAAAATTCATGCTGGATGTTGCTCACACATCTAGACAATTTAATCTAAAAATAAAACAGACGTTGCTTATTTGCGCACGAACGCTCCGTGGTGACTCAGGACCCGATATCAGATTTGTCCGGCTTTTGATGACAGAGCGAGTGAAATTAAGTGTCTATTCAGTGTTCTTTGCGTCATCATCAACATCAGCCGTGGTTAATCCACTGTTGGATGATGAAGGCCTCACCAAGCCCGCGCCATCTACCACGTTGTTGTGATATAGTCGCAAGCCTCCGAGCCGTGACCTGCCGTGACCTGGTTTCATCGCTCCATCTCCACGGTGGTCGTTGCTCACAAGATGTGTTCCATTCCTTGGCAGCCACTCCATCATTATTCTTCACCAATGGCCATCATCTCTTCTAAAAATAATAATATTGTTATGTTTTACTATTTATAATGTGTACAGTACGACGGAGAGGCACGCGTATATCAGAGAGGCGAGGAAAGGCAGCCAGGCAGTTACTAGCCGGCGCCAACATTTGCCGGACACTGCGTCCCGTACATTATGAGAAACCACACGCAGAACAGGGGCAGAACACACAAACTCCGCACAGAAAGGTGCCCGAGGCAGGAATCAAACTGCTCAGGTCAGGACAATCTTTCTGTGAGACGCAGATGTTACGACTGCGCCACCCTGCCGCCCAAGCGATGTGTCATACCAAAGCCCACTTATATTTTTTTCATTTTTTTAACCGTTTGAATCATGTCTTTAACCAATGTATGTCCCCAAACCCCACGTGTTCCTCTTTAAGTCTGTCGGTCATAATTGCAAGCACACATCTATAAGTAGTTCTTCGTGGGCTTTTCAGTCCTTGTTCCATCCATCTATTGTCAGCAACCGCTTAATCCTGCACAGGGTCGCGGTGAGCCGGAGCCCATCCCGGCAGACACAGGGTGCAAGGCAGGGCTATACCCGCGATAGGACGCCAGTCCATCACAGGACACCGGGGGAAATTTAGTCCGCAGGCCAATTAACCTGTGCAGCAGCATATCTTTGGACTGTGGGAGGAAACCGGCGTGCTCGGCGAAAACCCAAACGGACACGGGAAGAACATGCAAACTCCAGACAGAAAGGCATCCGAGCCAGGATTCGAACCCGGGACCTTCTTGCTGTGAGGCGGCAGCGCTACTCACCACGCCACCGCGCCGCCCCCAGTTCCTTGTTCCCATTAATTGAATTAACAACCATGTTTCTGGACCGCTTGCCATAGCAGGTAACACGCACCTATTATCTATTTAATTTACCATTTGGGAGAAAACCGGTGCGTTTGGATGAAGAAAAAAAAACCCCTTACAAGCAAGAACCGGCACTCAACAATCTGCACAGATTGAGTAACCCAGTCCACTTGCTGTGCTGCCTTCTGGAAGTAATTGTACAGCTGTTTTACCTTGTGTAATGCATCTACGAACCTCTGTTACAAATCATTAATTGTTTTTCTCCCTCCTAGCGCCCCCGTCTCCATGGCATACTTGGAACATGTTTTGGAAGGATAATGCGTTTTATTACAATTGTTTTTTTGTTCCTAGTCTTTCATGAGCTGCGGCCATACTAAGGCGCCTTTGTTCAAACATTGGAAATCCCAAGTCGCTAATTGTGCGTTCACGAGTCTTTCCCAGAAACCCTTGATTCAGTTAGACCGTGTTCATTATCCGGTGACTCAGTGTGGCGTCTTGAAACACTGTGCCTGTAGCCGCACACATTACTCATTATTATTATTATGTACTGATGTAGGTCTTCACGGCTCTATTCATGATGGTTGCTCTTCAGAGCTGTTCTTTCGGGATAGCCGTGGCGAGTGATCTTCATCTCCCACGTTGGAAGTATCATCAACCATAACGCCTGCTGACGCTTCCAACGCGTGAGGCGAAACGTCGCGAGGGAGAGATGGACGATAACGACATACATTCGTGACCTTCTGCAGTCACCCTCTACAACACGACAACTACGATCCTCCAATACACGCTTGCTGTTTGTTCCCAGGTCGCGCCTCCATTCCATGGGTGACAGAGCCTTCTCGCGCGTTGCCCCAAGACTCTGGAATGCTCTTCCACTGGAAATTCGTTCAGCGCAGTCCTTGAACATCTTCAAATCTAGTCTTAAGACTTATTTGTTCCGTAAAGCCTTCAAGCCGTCCTGTCAGGACTTCTGATGCGGCTCGGCGCTGTCGTGCCAGGTTGTTGGCTCTCTTCATAACTGCACCTTTTTGGGAGCATTCGTTCCTTCCTCTGGCACCTTTTGGGAAGCATTTGTTCCTTCCTCTGGCTTGGATTGTTGGAGTGGGTTATCGGTGCCGTGCCGAGATGTTGGCTCTCTCTCTCTCTCTCTTCCGATCTGAGTCTGCTAGGGGACATTTGTTCCCTCCTTGCTTGTTGTAGAATTATTATTAGTTTCCCTGTTGCATTTTCTTTTGTCCTTTGTCTTATAATTCGTTGCTACCGCTTGACTCTCAGTTTTCTGTCTCCCCGTTGTTGTTGTGCGGTTCTCTCCACAGCTCGGAAAATAAAAAAATATTGCTGATTTTCCGTGCTCTGTCGTTGTTGACATGTCGTTCTCTCTGCAGCTTTGTGCAGCGCTTTGTGACCCTCGGGTGAAAGGCGCTATATAAATGCTATTATTATTATTATTATATACAGGAAGCAGTGTGTGGCAATATGGCGCCGGCAAACCGCCTGGCTGCCTCCTCCGCCTCTCTGCGCTTTCTTTGCGCCTCCGAGTCCTTCTCTCGTCGAATGAATATCTTCATCATTAAATTAATATGCGTCACGCGTTATAAATGTAAAATAATAATAATTATTATTATTTAGGTGATTCGACATTCTTTACGCGCGACGCGTGCCGCTATTGCACACTGCACGAAAACCTTTTAAATCATCAAAGCCGGCGCTGGCGAACCCAATTATCGCCGCTCATCCGATCGCAAATCCCACGCAGCCTCTTCGCGCGACGCAAACCATCGCACGTCCCATCCCGCCGCTCCGCCGGGAGATGATGGAATGCTAATGTACATCTAACCCCTAAACACAGGTTATCTGGGGAACCAGAATTGTGGCACTCTGCCTGTTGCTAAAAGATGTCAAGGCCATTCCAAGATAAACACACTGTACAGAATTGTTATTTTCTTTCCACGGCTTTTTAACGCACTGCTCTGTTGATATAGTGTTGTGTTTTTTTTTTCCTCGCGGCGTAAAATCGTGCGAGCACTGCGTTCTCAATCATGTTGTAATAATAATGCGGTTACCACGAGTCGGCTTTGCACATTTCCACTAATCTCCCGTGTATCGATAACAAAACATTTAAATGAAGTGGTTATTGCATGCACAGTGGTTTGCTTGCAAATGTACGCGAGTTTGCCGTTATTTGCATCTCATGGCTCCAACATCTTATCTCATTATCAGTACCCGCTTAATCCTGCACAGACTTGCGGTGAGCCGGAGCCTATCCCGGCAGACACAAGGCGCAAGGCAGGGCTGTAGCCAGGACGCCAGTCCATCACAGGGCACCGGGGGAAATTTAGTCAGCATACCAATTAACCTATACAGCAGCATGTCTCTGGACTGTGGGAGGAAACCGGAGTGCCCGGCGAACACCCACGCGGACACGGGGAGAACATGCAAACGCCACACGGAAAGACACCCGAGCCGGGATTCGAACCCGGAAACCTTCTTGCTGTGAGGCGGCAGCGCTACTCACCGCGCCACCGTGCAGCCCTGGCTCCATCAATTAAATTGAAATCAGCTTACAGTATCCATGATTGTTTATCTCCAGTCAATTTGACAGCAAGAACATGCCACAGCTTACGTGACAGGCAAATCAAAGAGAATGAAAAAGTATGCTTTCATTTAAAAAAATACATTTTGCCTTCCCCACCCAATTGCATTTCAATTATGGTATTGGCATTGTGGCATGGGAAAAAAACATGATAAGATTCTGAGCAATTGAACTGACGGTGGCGTCAGAGACATTGAGAACGCGTGTATTCTCATTTGAATGCGCTTAGCTTCTTTACAGATTACATTACAATCATGTTTTCATATAGTGCGTTGAAATCAAGGACATTTCCCTTTGGAAATCTGCAGATAGTAAGCGCATTACACTGCCAGAGAACTGGCCCCATATGACACCATCACGGTTTCCTGCCACAGTTCCACAAACTTGGCACAGAAAGGCACCCGAAGCGGGAATCGAACTGCCCAGGGCAGGACTTTGTTTCTGTGAGGCGCAGATGTTGCCACGGTATAGACACCCTTTCATAACAACTAAATTCGTAAGTCTGAGAGATGACGAACCCAGTTCATTTATGAAACACTGCCCAGATTTGAAGCTAGGAGCTCAGCAGGACTGGCCAATTGCTCTGTCCACCAAGCCACCTTGCCGCCTTGCGAACGCCTGTACAGTATGAACTGGATATAAGCTCAATCCTAGAGAGATAAGCAATGTGTGCTCATATCCATCCATCCATTGTCAGAAACCGTTTAATCCCGTACAGGGTCGCGGTGAGCCGGAGCCTATCCCGGCAGATAAAGGGCGCAAGGCAGGGTTATACTCAGGATGGGACGCCAGTCCATCGTGTCTGCTTATAGCCAGCTTCGACTTTATTCCGAATGTGTGTTTTGTTAAATAGCTGCAGCTCTCATGGAGAAGACTTTAAACAAATATTCATAACGCGGCAGGAATGTCTGGGCCTAGTCCAGCTGGGTCTCAATTCCCTGAGACTCACAGCTCAGAGCTGGAAGTGCGTTATAAACAAAGACGCGACTGGTTTGAAACTAATCTGTCTTAATTTGTATTCCTATTCTCAACTTTCATGCTGCATTCACAACCGTAATTGGGTTGTTTTGTTAATATCCGCCAAATAAACATACATCTATTTGCAGGCCAATTTCAAAAGTCAAATTGCCCCTAATCCACTGAACAGCCCGACGCTGTACGAGTGATGGCTAAATAGTGTTTTGTGATTCATGGACAGAAAACAATTGGTTTTAACCCAAGCATGACAATGGAATGTTTCTCTTTATCACGAGTTTGGCAGGATTAAGGGGGCGCGTGGTTGTGTAAATGTCAAAAATGTGAACGCGTGCTCGCTTCGATTTCGAGTGGGTTACCACCAACTTGCATGTGCCGTGTGTCCACAAATGTGGATCGCAGCAAGAATCCCCGGGTTCGAATCCCGCCCTTGGGTGCCTTTGTGTGTGGAGTTTGCATGCTCTCCCCGTGTCTGCATGGGGTTTCGCCAGGCACTCCGGTTTCCTCCCAAAGTCCAAAGACATGCTGCTGCATTGGTCAATTAGCCTGTGGACTAAATTTCATCCGGTGCCCTGTGATGGACTGGCATCCCATCCTGGATATAGCACTGCCGTGCGCCCTGTGTCTACCGGGATAGGATCCGGCTCACCGCGACCCTGTACAGGATTAAGCGGTTTCTGAGAATGGATGGATGATAATAATACTAGCATTTTATAGAGCGCCTTTCACCCGAGGGTCACAAACGATGGTTGCTCTGAAAAGTGATTATTTCGGGTCTGTGGGGTAGGAGGAGGAGGTGGGGAGCGGTAGCTCAGTGGTTAGCGCGCTGGGTTACAAACCTGACCACCCGAGTTCGAATCCCGCTCACGGCCAGCACCAGTGACGATTTTCTAAACCGGTCCTGGGCCTCGCCTAGGTCGACTCAGCCTCAAATGAGTACCTGGTGCGGTGTGTAAACATCGCCACTAGGGAGACAAAGGCGGCCGGGCGTGGTACTGGTCACCGACCCCCTCGTGTGCCGTGTCGACCTTCATAGGTGCTCGCTAACGACACTTGCCCCTGCAGTCTGTTAAGGCTACACGGGGGAACTTTGTCTTTGGAGGTG
>JAZEWU010000038.1:3922210-3934262 GCA_036362915.1 Geotria australis | reverse complement strand
TATGGTAGAGTTGACAAATAAAGTTGAATTGCATTGCATATAAGTGGCCTTTCACGAAAAATGTTGACGATGATGTGGCATATCCCGTGTTGACACGAATCTCATACCGCAGGGCACTATCCATAACCGACGACAGACTGGCATTCCATCCTGAGTATAACCCATCCTTGCGCCCTGTGTCTGCCGAGACAGGCTACGGCCCTGCGCGACGCTGTACAGGATTAAGCGGATACCGATAATGATGATGACTACCTGTCACACAATCTGCAGTAGTTTCACAGTAGGAACGATAGACGTTAGATGTTTACCATTACATACCCTGTTCGCCTGCAAGCTCTGGCTTCCTGCGATACAACAAACGTTCGAATTAACCAACATAAACAATTTATAAGTGGTGATGTTGCTGTGTGCAGGGGGCGATGTTGCTGTGTGTAATCCGTATTGAGTACTGTGTTTGCGGGTCATTTTAAAAGGTGACAAATGTAGACAATTGCGCTGGCACGCGATGGGCTACTTCTCTGAAAGAACGTCAGACCATCACGTGGTTTATCTATACATAGCTCTACCATTTAACAATGAAACGCTGTAAAACAAAAAAAATCTGCACTTCAGTGAGTTCGCCACGATTATGTCAGCTGGAAGGAACCGTTGAGCTAGGCAGCTCTTTTTAACAGTTGTCTTACCGGGGAAGGGTAAGCAAGTTACAACATCTCAGGGCACCGGAGGCAATTTAGTCAGGACAATTAACCTAGGCAGCGTGTGTTTGGACTGCGGGAGGAAACCGGAGTAGCCGGCGAAAACCCACGCGGACACGGGGACAGACATGCAAACGCCACACAGAAAGGCGGCACCCGAGCAGGGAATCGAACCCGGGTTCCTTGCTGTGAGCCGGCAGCGCTACTCACTGCGCCACTCCAGTTGGTTGTAAACATACATTATGGATCCAAACCATGTTTTCTTTCCGTGCTGAAACGAAGCTACCAACATCATCGTCATAACCATAAGCTGTGAGCTATCCACTGCTCGGAAAAGGTCACACTACAGCAATATTGCACAAACTCCTTACCATAAATGTTTGTTTACAGCAGCAGCAACAACAACAACAAACGAAAAACATTGGTGACGCTCAACTTGAAGCAGTGCTCGTTCACATGTGCCGACCACAGAACTCTGTCGTGGGATGTCGACACAATAGTTTGGTTGTGCACAGGGTCAACGTGTCGCGTTATAACGCGGAACCGACGCAGAGGGAACAAGCATGTGATGGCTGAGCGAGGAGAACTCTTAGGCATTACGTCATTGCCTAAGACTGCAATATATCATGCGCATTTGCATTGGATTGTTACAAAGATCGTAATTGGGCGTGAGCGTGTTTATAGTTGTCCGGGCCTATATATGAGGCTGTGGTCTTAACAGGCAGCTCAAGGACATTGCTAACAGCAGCTGTTTTTCGCACTTCCCAAATCGCGTTACGTTGGTGAATAAGTATTTTGAGATTATTGTTTTTTTTTGTTTCCTGCATAGACTTTTCAACCATCCATCCCATCCCATCCATTGTCAGAAACCGCTTCGTCCTGTACAGGGTCATCTTTTGCCGAAATACTAGATTATTCTTGGCACTCATTTGTAAATAATCATCATCACTATCATCTTAAAATAAGCTCACGCGGGAAGCTCGTCCGCCGCTGTGACCGTAATGGGTGAGTCGGATTTCATGACCACACATTAAGCGATAATTTACACCGCATCCAAATGCAATTGTTTGTGCGGAAACATTTTCGTGATTAAAATATTTCACCCGGGCATAAATCGTCGCGATAAAACGTCTGTTTTTTTTAATGGTGTCCAGGTTTTATATTCACGACTCAAATTATTTCAAGCGCGTGGACCTATTGCGACTTGAAATGTATCGAAATCCCGTGTCCTGTTCAGAGGAGCAAGTGACAGCTTGTATCTCATGTGCTAAGTACTAAACCAGTGGTAATTGCCCGTTCGAAAAGTGTCCTGAAGCAAGATTAACACTGATTCGAATGTGAATGTGCGACTGACCTGTGGAAACCCGGTGTTGTACACAGACGTGAGCTTTGAGGTAGTGAACAGACCACGGGACAGCAATGCATTAGATATCCATCCATCAATTTTCAGAAACCGCTTAACCCTGTACAGGGTCGCGGTGAGCCGGAGCCTATCCCGGCAGATACAGGGCGCAAGGCAGGGGAACCCCGTGGATGGGACGCCAGTCCATCGCAGGGCGCCTGGGGAAATTTAGTCAGTACGCCAATTAACCTGGCAGCATGTCTCTGGACGGTGGGAGGAAACCGGAGTGCCCGACAAAAACCCACGCGGACACGGGGAGAACATGCAAACTCCACAAAGAAAGGCCCCCGAGCCGAGATTCGAACCCGGGACCTTCTTGCTGTGGGGCGGCAGCGCCACCCACTACGCCACCGTGCCGCCCGCATGAGATATGATAGTGGCTTTTCAAAGCTGTTCTTTCGGGATAGCCGTGTCGAGCGACGTTTCGCCTCCAGAACAGCTCCAAAGAGCAAACCGGTCGTGAGAATCGAGCAGTGAGAACCTACATCGGAACATTGTGACGGACAGCCCCGCTGTCTTCAGCGGCGGTAAATGATTAGTCAGGGTCCAAACTCATTCCCCAAGGCCATCATCATCCATCGCGTTGTAGTATATCCAATCCGCCGTCGCGTGTGACACACACACATCGATGACCCAATGCGGTGCAATGTTTGGTGAATGGGCGCCGCGTTTCGCCTGCTACACCCTGGCTTCGTGCGTGTGCGTGACGCTGTATACCTTCATCATTGCGTCTCGTGCACGAGAGGGGTTGGGCTCTGTGTGTGGTTTATGGGCGGCTGTACATCACCTACCAAAGATCCCCCGTATAGCCTGTCGCAGGAGTCCCGTAAAGAGCTTGCAAGCTCACTGGGTATTTTTCTGCTGTAATAATAAACATCTATCTATCTAGCTGTTTTAACAACACAGTAACGATGAACATCCGATGAAGAAAAAACAAACCGCCAGCAAAGACAAAGATCCCCCGTATAGCCTTAACAGACTGTAGGGTGCAAGTGCCGTTAACGAGTAGCACCTATGAAGGTCGACACGGCACACGAGGGCGGTGGGTGACCAGCACCACGTCCGGCCGCCTTTGTCTCCCTAGCGGCAATGTTTTACACACCGCACCGGGTACTCAATTGAGTGCTGAGTCGACCTAGGGGGGAGGCCCAGGACCGGTTCAGAAAATCGTCACCGGTGTTGGTGGCCGTAAGCAGGATTCGAACTCGGGTCATAGCCAGATTTGTAGCCCAGCATAGCGTTAACCACCGCTCCCCAACTGCGTGTGCGTGACGCGGTATATACCTTGATCATCTCAAACACCAAGGGGTTGGGCTCCGTGTGTGGTTTTCGGGCGTGACGGTGGCGTTGTTACCTGTGCTCGTGGCTGCTGTGCCATTATTACCTCCCCACCCCATGTATGCACGCGAGCCCACCCCAGAGCAAGCCAACTCGACACCCAGAAATAATTCGAAGGCATTTCGCCCACTCAGCCACAAAACCCACCCCTTCGTTCGCGGGGCGGGTCTCCCTGCGTCATAGCTCTCCGGGCTATAAAACCTAAAGACATCCGCGCGCTCTCTGTGTTATAGTCAGCTTGCTGGTCTGAGTTTCCCGTCTGAACGGGATCGCATATAGCGCGTTCATCCGTGCCGATAGACTTACCTACGTAACCTGTGTTACCTGCGTCTCACCTGTCATCAGCAAGCGTTTTCGTCTGTGCAGCCCAACGCTTCATCCATATCATGTGTGGTGAGTACTTTAGTGTACGAGTGGCGAATGCACAAGCTGGCTGTGTCTTGCTACGTCGATCGAGCAGACGTACGATGCTGTAAATGTGTCTAAGTATGCCGTCTTTGCATTTGCTTGTAGCACCGTTCGCGGTGTGCGATGGCTGTAGCTAGCGATGTACAGGGCCACACACTCGTTGGACTGTCAATGTGGATTCTCCTGTGAGCTGTGCGGATACTGAAGCTGTCAGCTAAGACGGGTGGTGGTGTGTGTTAAAAGGCCCTCTCGTGTTATGTCGTGGGACGTATTCATGAATTATCGATGAATTTAGTCAAATAGGTGACGGCTCATTGTGGCTGGCTGTCTACAATTTCAGCTTGTGGACTGTATCTTGCAATGTTTATAATGAATAAGCGTGCCACAGAGAACGTAACACAGCAGTAAGTGAATGCAGCTTTGTGGGGGTTCTTCCAACCAATAAAAACAACTCTCATTAAATACAATTCTGAAAAAATATGTTGATGTATGTTTTCACGGCTCGATGTCTTAAAAGCTGCTTTTTCTGGATAGCCGTGTCGAGCGTTCCTCCTCTCTCCTCACGATGTTTTGCCTCCCACGTGGGAGGCTTTTGAGGAATAATTATCCGTGTCGTCTAATCCAGAACCTTCATCAAAGAAGCCTCGATTGTCCCCGAGGCTCTCCTCGATTAAGAATAAAAACCAAACTATATAAAGCTTTCCATATCTCCAGGCTACTTTACTCACTGCTGTGAACACACGCTGTGGTGATGTGACGAATGTCACGCACTTACGCGGGGAAGGAGGAGGAGGGGTCAGTCAGTCAGTGTGTATCTGAAGCTGGAAGGAACCCTTGAGCAACGTAGCTCTTTTTAACACGTGTCCAGCACGGAGCGGAAAGCAAGTTACAACATCTCAGGGCACCGGGGTCAATTTACGTCAGGGCAATTATATTAGGCAGCATGTCTTTGAACTGTGGGAGGAAACTCTAGCTGGAGCCTATCCCGGCAGACACAGGGCGCGAGGCAGGGCTATACCCCTGACGGGACGCGAGTCCATTGCAGGGCACTGGGTCTATTTAGTCCGCAGCCCAATTAACCTGTGCAGCAGCAATTCGCATGTTTGTTGTGTCGCAGGAGTCCCGTAAAGAGCTTGCAAGCTCACTGGGTATTTTATGCTGTAATATTAAAACATCTATCTATCTATCTGCGTCATTGGTAAAAGCTCTGGGAGCCCATTCCCTGACCTGTAAATTGAGCGACTCCAGTGAACGTCAGTTTGTTTGTTTAAGGTGCACGGCTTGAATGCAACTCCAGCTCATAAACGCAGATCCATAACACATCCGTGTCCTCGGCAAACACTTGTGCCGCCTGAACACGCGGAAGTTGCATTGACACGGATGACACGTAGCAACGGGCTGTGTCAAGCTCGTGACACGTGGAATATGTCTTCATCTGCCCGAACAGCGAAGTGAGCCTCATTTTCGATAGATTTTAAACACAAACAGGTTTATCCGCCCGGGGTGGCAATGTGGTCAGAGCAACTTGGCTTCCAAAGATAGTGACTTCAAAATCACAGTTTGTGGGAGTCGTAACATTTCTGATACTTTCTGGGAATGTACCGATGTAGATTTTCGCAGCTAGATTCATGATGGTTGCTCTTCAGAGCTGTTCTTTCGGGATAGCCGTGTCACTGAGCGATCTCTATCTCTCCCTCGCGACGTTTCGCCTCCCACGTTGATGCTTCCAACGTAGGAGGTTGCTCTTATGGTAATAGGGTTGCCACCTGTCCCGGTTTTTTTAGGAAGCTCTCAAATTCTGTTCACCCCATACACGATATGTCCAGTGTTTCGTGCCTCCGAGGCGGAAACCTTACATGGTAATGTAGAATTTCCACCAATGGTAGAATTCATATTGAGTGCATTGCTTATTTCGGCAGGGACGAAATCTATATTTAATAATAATTATGATGTATTCATATTTTTGTATACACGCCGTCGATTGCAAAGTGAAAACAAACACGCTCTAAAATTGAACGCACGCTAATGCACTGCAATTACCCCGATTGCCAAAACAATGACCGATCGAGCAACGCAAGCCGCTCCGCTCAACAACAAGTTAAGTAGACATTCAAATGGCGCACATCACACAAGCAAGCCGGGATGCCAAGCGGGGCAACGTTGAACTCGGGGCTTATTTTAGCAGTACGTGTATCTTGGCCGCACGCTCACATTTCTGGAATTGTTGGGTTTGGGCAAACGTGTTGATTTTAAAGCCCCCGTTTACCCTCGAATGTTCCCTTGGATTGTGGCCGCGTCGGGTTAGATTTGGCCTCTCAATGTGAATAAAGGCACGCGTGTTTCGCACGGCGCTGCCTAACGAACCACGCACAATTGCCCAGGATGCTTTAGCCTATTAATAATACTGTAATTTACTTTAAAAAGTGCTCGATTACTGCGGAGGGCCGGTGATTTATGTGGCATGCCCTTTGGAATGCGGTCGCAAAGTGTGCGCGCATATTTAATGAGGTCTGATTTCTACCAGCGCCACTTGTAAATGAATCTGCCGGCTAAGAATCGGCCTTTGCGTGAAGACACGATGCATGAGACACAGCAAAACCTTTCGGTATAATGTGAAAAAGGGCTTTAAAGCAATTGTAATGATGTAGGTTTTCACGGCTCGATTCATGATGGTTGCTCTTCAGAGCTGTTCTTTCGGGAGAGCCGTGTCGAGCAGTCTCCATCTCTCCCTCGCGACGTTTCACCTCTAACGTTGGAAGCGTAACGCCCGATGATGCTCCCAACGTGGGAGGCGAAACGTCGCGAGGGAGAGAGTGGCAGATCGCTCGACACAGCTATCCCGAAAGAACAGAAAAATACACGTCTATAATTACAGCTGAAAATACCTTGTGAGCTTGCAAGCTTTGGAAGCGGGATTCCTGCGCTACAACAACACTGGCTCCACGTTGGAAGCATCAGCAACGCAAGTGTTTCCCAAAAGAGGCGCTCCGGGGGCACCTCAGCTAACTCACACGGGCGCCGCTGGATATTCCAAATGTTCGATATACGCCATATTATATTTTCTGACTTTGGCCCCGCCGTGCAAAAAAACCCTGATACACTCTAAGGGCGCCGTGAACCGAGAAAGTTTGGGAACTACTCATCAACGTGAGACGCTTCACAACGTGGGAGCATCAGCTTATTGGCTGTCGCCCCCGAACCTCAGCCACTGAAACAAGTAACACGTGTACGGAAGCGGCTGTGTTTGTGTTTAAAGGCAGCGTGGGACGATTGGAAGCGATGACGAAATCACGTGTGTGTGTGTGGCAGTTTCTTAAAGGGGCCCGGTAGTGGGCAGATTTAGAAGGATCCGTCAAAACTGGGGTACCGCACAGAGAGGTTTAGGGGAAAAGCAAAAGTTGCATGGCTTGTTGGAAATGTATGTTCTTGCGACGAAGACGATTCGATCTCCAGGCTCGGCAGTTTTATACACCCCCCCCCCTAATCCAACCCGGTACTGGTACCCAATAGTACACGTGGATTCAGCGCAGTTAGTCGATCGACAAGTGGTAGGGTAAAGTGTGGGTAACTCCCACCTCGTTCAAAATGCCTGGCCAGTGTGTAAGCGTCCATCCATCCATTGTCAGAAACCACTTAATCCTATACAGGGTCGCGGTGAGCCGGGGCCTATCCCGGCAGACATAGGGCGCAAGGCAGGGCTATACCCAGGATAGGACGCCAGTCCATCACAGGTCAATTTAGTCCTCAGGCCAATTATAGACCGGTTAAATACCCTCCACAGGGGTCTCTCTAGAGCTCCCTCTAGTGGAGGCCCTTCTGCCAGCAGTGGTGTGAACAAGCGATTACAGGGCTGCGCCTTTACCCTCTATTCTTGAGAAATCCTTCCTGTACCTTCTTCATAGCTTTGAGAGGCTGTTGCGTGAAGGGTTTAGCAGGTCATTGCTATTCTTAACACCGCGACCCTGTATAGGATTAAGCGGTTTCTGAAAATGAATGAATGAATGAATGCTATTCTTAAACTGAAACGGCAAGTTTGCGAAACGCTCGCAATAGATTGTTTTATCATCTTTAGTGTACACATGGTGTAATGACTAACTGGTGCCAATGGTCGTGTCAGAGCAATGAATTACCATTGCCAGTTACAACTGAATCCAGTCAATAGTGCTGAGGCCAGCCAATCAAATTCCAAACTTTAGATTCGTTTTTTTGCGTGTATAGTTTGGCCTGTCTATGAGAGCTGTATCCGTGTGTGGAACATCGCTCTACTTTAGCTGGATGACAACATAGCACTCCACACAGATGTCAATCTATAATGATTAACGGAGCAAGCGTGTGTATGTCCACACTGACGGTCCTGGGTTCAAGTCCTTCACAAGCGCCACATTGTATCTCCACAAAACCAAAGCTTTTATGTCTTATTTCAGCTTTACTTTCCACTGATTGATTGACTCTGCTGAAACTTAACATTATTTCATCTTGAAATTCCCACTTTTGCACTCGTAGCATCAACCCCTCTTAAGCACTGACATCAGAAGTACACGTTACACGCTTGTAACAATGTTCTTAATCTTTTCTTCAAATGTGTGGTAAAACTTTAAAATCCTCTCTGACATTGTTACCGGTTTCTTGGAAAAGCTGTAAAGCAACATCATGCTCATCCTTGAACACACCCAGAATGATCACATCATCATCACCATCGTGTTGGACAAAACCATTCAGCTGTTTCACAGCGTTGGGCGTGCGGGTGTTAACGCGGGTGCACTGAAAATGTATAACTTGCAGGCACGACTTTTACATGCCATGAAACCACACCCGACACTATTGCAACATTAAAAACAATAAAGTGCCTGGTGAAAATACGAGTGTAGACTTAGCTAGAGATGGTGAGATCGCCAAACACAATAAAGTAACGACATAAAACGAGGGCAAGTTCAATGTTACAGCATCAAGGAATTCACTTGTGTTGAGACCAATGTTGACACGGCCATAAAAAGCGGGCGATACCCTGTGAATAAATCACAAATACGTGTGGCGGTACGACGATATGCGATTCAATATTTGCTTTGACCCCGTAGTCAAATGTATCAGAAAAAAATCTGCAATATTGTATCGACAGTTGAAGATAGCTCAAAGTACAGGACTGTAATCAAAGTAGATAAGGGGAAATGTAATTGGGGAACAGTTTGCTATCGGACCTTGTGGTAAGGTCAGCTCGCCAGACAAGCGTGATTCACGGCTACCGTTGATAGCGGGTTTTCCCAGCGGTTATTTGTGACCCTCGGGTGAAAGGCGCTATATAAATGCTATTATTATTATTATTTAGTAACGCGACTCTAGTATAATATATATAGACTGCAGTATAGATATATACTGTATATATAGATACTCGCTTTATGATCGTAGGTTGGCAGCCAGACAAACAAACACCAAAGCGTGGAACAGCGCCAGCGCGAGTTGTTTCAAGTATCAACAACATCCTTGTTGGGTTTAACCCACAGCCGATGCCCTCTGTGCTATCATGGGATTTGAGTGGCACATATTTGCATGCGCATCGGCCCTATCTGACGAGATATCTTGGAAGATACGCAGGGTTGAGTGTGAAGTGGTGATTACGTTGTTGACATGCCATTCTTTCCACAGCCTTGTGCAGCGCTTTGCGACCCTTGGGTAAAAGGCGCTCTATAAATGCTATTATTATTATTACGTGAGTGGCCACCAGGTTTATGTTCGAGGTTGTTCGAGGTTGTTCCAGGGCAGCTGTGTGATGGACATCTATTCAGTGTTGTACTGTGATTCTATGGCACCCACGTCTATGGGCGGCAGCTTTACCCGACCCGCCCTGACCCAGTGCGGTAAAGTATGGCCGATGAACCCTCACGACCCGCACTAGGCGGGGAGGCTAACATCTAACTCGTTAAACGTACACGTGTACAAGGATGCAGATACACGTATTTGCATTTTTGCATTAGTGATGATAGTACAGGGTGGTGCGGAAGTCTTGACACACCCATTTGACCCTCTAAAGTCTAAAGCTACTCTGTTTGCACACGAACGGGTGTGCAATGTAATGCAAGCGATATACACACACAAATGCCACATATTAACATTATTAATCTGAAATAAACAACTGTTATTTAAAGTATGCATCGAAGAGCCACGGACAACAAATGTTAGGGGTCAATTAGAATGGGGGGGGTCACGGGACATCTGGACCACCGTGTAGTTTGTGTGTTGTACCCGATGGGGGGTTTTTTCATGTCTTTTCTTGTATACATTTTAATTATTGTCAAGCAACTCGCGTGTTTGTTGTGTCGCAGGAGTCCCGTAAAGAGCTTGCAAGCTCACAGGGTATGCGTCTGCTGTGATAATAAACATCTATCTATCTCGTTGCTTCAGGAATCTTCGCCTACCTGAACCACCAGGTGCCCGTGAACCGCAAGCAGATCATCGAGATCCTCCTCAAGGGGCTGCAGCGCCTGGAATACCGTGGCTACGACTCAGCAGGTGAGGGCATCGTGCAATGAGCTGGTGCCAACAGTCCCGTCCGCATTTTGTTTTCTTACCGTCTTCTGTCCTTTTTTTCCTGCTTCTTGTATCACAGCTGCGTCCTATCATGGGTATAGCCCTACCTTACACCCTGTGTAAATGGAGGGTTATAGGCTCCGGCCCCCCCTCCTTGCGAACATGTGCGCGTTGTAAATTATATTCGTTATTATTATCAAGCGGGTCGCGATAATGACCGAAAGTCACATCTGGGGATCACGACACTGATAGCCCCTACCCGTCAATCATCCGCATAATGTGCACCTTGGATCTTGGTAAGATATAAAGATAATAATAATATCAATTTATATAGCGCCTTTCACCCGAGGGTCACAAAGCGCTGCACAAGGGCCGCGGAGAGAACGGCATGTCAACAAACGACAAATAAAAAACTACTAAAAATCAAAGCAACAAAAAATTAAAGGATTAAGGCTGCTTCGTAAACACAGAAAGGTCGTGAAACAGGGACGGAGGCGGCCATTATTAGTCGGGATCAGCTTCTGCGATGCCCCTTGTGCAATCGTCTTCAATCGTCGCATTTGCTCGGCGGAAAAACCCAGGGTTCGATTGGAAGCGTCCAGAACAGATAAGGCGAGAGCGGTGGCCGGTAGGTGATATCAGTTCAAATGCTAAAACCTTGAGCAATAAATCAAGTGAAGCAGAAACGCTGCTTCCATCCACCAATGGGAGGTGGGTGCAAAGGTTTGTAAGGTGCGGTTTTGTGATAATGCTCAAGGCAAGCAAATCGTGGACTAAATATGTTTGTTAAAGGGCGCAAACTCGATAACGCTAACAAAGCTGAGTATTAAGCCATGGATCAGGCGATGTAAAGCACAAAATCTCTACAACATTAATCCTGTTTCACTCGAAGCAAATTGCAAGTCGCACAGCTTGCGGCTTAGCAGTAACTTCCTCTCCACAATCACCTGGGAAACACAAGGTAATCTCCAGAAGCCACTGGCTAGAAAGTGTTTAAAAGAAGATACATATTTACGACGATTAAATTAAGAGCACGAAGACGCTGGCGCATTTCCATCTCGGCACAACGTATGAGGTTTTCGTTAACGTTCTGAATTAGTTTATTATAAAAGCGGCAATCGTCAAGCCCCGGCCACGAAACTGACGCCAATTGAAATGTGAACCTGGAGTTGACGTCAACCTGGGTTGACCAGCATTACATTTATTATTATCGCTATCTCACGCGACCTTGGATCATCAGCACCCGGGATACAAAGGTTGACGTACCACGTCAGCTGTAGCAGCTGATCTCTAAGGGCGAGTGGTATCATCAGAAAGAAGGTCCTGTCCGAGGCGGTTCGATTCCCGCATCAGGCGCCTTTCTGTGTGGAGTTTGTGTGTTCTCCCCCTGTTCTGTCGTTGTTGACATGCCGTTCTCTCCGTGGCCCTTGTACAGCGCTTTGTGACCCTCGGGTGAAAGGCGCTCTGCAAAATGCTGCTATTATTATTATACTCCGTGTTCTCCGGCTTCCTGCCACAACTAGTGTCTGGCGGGTTGGCGCCGGCTGACCGCCTGGCTGTTATCCATTAGTGGTTCAGAAAACCGTCACTGGTGTTGACCGTGAGCGGGAATCGAACTCGGGTCACCGGGTTCATAGCGCAACGTGCTAACCACTGTGCCTGCAACCACTCGCTCGGTTACGTACAG
>JAZEWU010000038.1:3874087-3913388 GCA_036362915.1 Geotria australis | reverse complement strand
ACACCATCTTTTGTTATTATTGTCAACAATTCGCGTGTTTGTTGAGTCGCAGGAGTCCCGTTACGAGCCTGCAATCTCACTGGCAATTTTTTCCTACCCACACCTATACTAAACATCTGCCATGTCTGCGGGCGAGCCCCTCTAACGCCGGCGTATCCGCCGCCCGCCCCCGCAGGAGAGCAAGAACTACCTGTTCGAGTCCGAGACCGACACCGAGTCCATCCCGAAGCTCATCAAGTACATGTACGACAACCGCGAGAAGGACGACATCCGCTTCAGCGTGCTGGTGGAGCGGGTGGTGCAGCAGCTGGTGAGCGGAGGCGGCGGCACGCTCGGCGCGAGGGCGCGCGACAAACCCGCGGGGGGAAACGGGATAAGGGGCGCACGACCCGCAACCCCCTTGAACGAATAATAATTATCATTTTACATTTACAACGCGCACATATTCATTCAACGGCAAAGTCTATTCATTCGACGAGAGAACGGCTCGGAGGCGCGAGGAAAGCGCGGAGAGGCGCAGGAGGCAGCCAGGCGGTTTGCCGGCGCCATATTGCCGCCACACACTGCTTCCTATATATTATGATGTTATCGGCCGACTGATAAACGAGTGTTTTTTTAAGTTGTGGGGAGAAACCGGAGAACCCGGAGGAAACCCACGCAGAACAGGGGGAAGAACACACAAACGCCGCACAGAAAGGCGCCCAAGCCGGGAATCGAACGGCCTCGGGCAAGACCATTCTTTCTGTGAGGCGCGGATGTTACCGCCGGCGCTGACGGGAGGGCGATGCCCAGGGGAAAAGCAGGGCAGGTGGGCAACCCCCGCTCGACGCGTTTACACGTGACCGCAGTGGGAATAAAAGCCCGCCGAATGGACTTAACCCCGCATACCCGCTTAGCCACGTGACAGCCTCCTCCGCCGGCATAAAGCTCGGACGTTATTGGTGATCGTGCCGGTCCACCGCCCGGCTGAGAGCTTCCGAGGGGTCAGCGGGTTCAGCTGAACCGATCCCGCTGTGACCGCGGGGCGTGTGCCGCCTAAGTGAGGGCATCCCACCGTGCGAACGTCTGTGTTTATGATGTACACGGTCATCGTAAACGCAGACGCTCCCTAATTACGAATGTATTTGCTCGTTGTCATAGCGTCTTTTCTCCGCGTCAAAGGACTCACGCTTGGCAATGCCCTACGGCTATGAACTGCCAGCTCCACCCTCTGAAATAATAATAGCATTTTATATAGCGCCTTTCACCCGAGGGTCACAAAGCGCTGCACAAGGGCCGCGAAGATAATGAAAGGAAAAACAACCAATAACGACAGAAAAAAACAACTACCTTCCCCCCCCTAGTTTATTCATCCATACATTTTCTAAACCGCTTGTCCTGGTGAGGGTCGCAGTGGCAGCAAGTCCAAGGAGAGTGGACCAGACATCCCTTTCATCAGCAACAGATTCCAGCCCTTCCTGTGGGATTCCCAGCCCAGCCGAAGGATATAATCCCTCCAGCGTGTCCTGGGTCGGCCTCTATGTCTCCGCCCAGTGGGCCGTGCCTGGTAGACTTCCTGGGGAAGCTTCCCAGGGGGCATCCTTAACAGATGCCCGAACCACCCCCCCCCAGTTTACTGAGCTGCATATGTAGACAGGCAGTCACACTGACTCTGGGGCTGATCTCATCAATTCTCAAGACGCAAGCGGGCTTAGGTCTTACCCATGTGCTCATGAGACAGCTGGATAGAATCTTTAGCCCCACCAAATTTCTCCCTGGTGAATTCACAAGAAAACAAACACCATGCGCCGTGTTCCCATCGTGGGGAAATGGCTTTGTTTGCCACAATTTCGACATTGGCAGAAAAAAAAGTACCACCGCAAACTATGAAAATTGTGCTTCGAGTCCAAAGTAAATGGAGAAAGTCTATTTTGCTAAGATAGGAATCGCGCGGCGAAGTCATTCTGGCAGAGATTTCGTGCGGAACGCAAGATTGGAACGGGCGGGATTGTACTTCTGCATCTCGCGTTTTCGATTTGTACGTAAATGATCTGGAGCTTTGAGATTTGTTTTCAACGGACCAACGCGCCGGTTTAAGTAAAGTTAACGCGCGCGTCTATTTTTGTCACCGTCTCATTTTCACCGTCACCTTTGTTCACCCCTTGCAGGAAGGGGCCTTTGCTATTGTGGTGAAGAGCTCGCACTACCCTGGCGAGGTGGTTTGCGCAAGGTAAGACGCTGTTATCGACACTTCAACTCTGCCGTCTTGTTGACACGTAACCGTGCTGCAGTGAACCTGCGACCGTCAACACGGCCTAGCCTCGTACCCGACCAAGCGTGACATTTCCGCGTGTCATAACGTGGTATTTATGACGCGAATATAAAAGCGCTGCGGTGCGTTGTTTTGGGATTGACCGCACCGTGTCCGGCGTTCCGTGTCAGACGCGCTGGCAGCTTCGTCGGCGCGCGCAGCGAAATGTCGGCCACCGTGCGAAACGACGCGCGGTAACGACCCGCCAACGCGTCGCAGAGTTGTAGAGCACAACCGCGAAACCCTCCCCCTGCCCTAGGTTATAGCGCCCGGAGAATATGCGCGCGTTACAAATATATGTTATTATTATAATGGTAACACCCGCGCCTCACAGCAGGAAGGTACGGGGTTCGCTTCCCGGCTCGGGGCCTTTCTATGTGGAGTTCGCATTCTCTACCCGTCACCGCACGGGTTTATAAACGTGTACTACAGTTTCCGACCCAAAAACAAACACTCACTATTTGGCCTGTAAACATATTGATATCCAGAAATATAGATGTTCATTATTACAGCAGAAAAATACCCAGTGAGCTTACAAGCTCTTTACGGGACTCCTGCGACGCAACAAGCATGCAAATTGCTGACAATAATTAAAGCGTATACAAGATTATAGACGGTGCAGTGTCTGGTGAATGTTGGCGCCGGCTCACCGCGTGGCTGCCTTCCCCCGGCCCGCTTGCTCTCTGGGGTTGCTCGCTCCTCCCGAGTCTTTCTCCCGTCTCCTCGAGAACGCACGAACGGCTGGGCGGCGCGCTCCGAGCGGTAGTTTACCGCCGTCATTACGAAGCGTAGCAGCAGCAAGCCGAGGCGTCTCCGCCAGTGAGTGGTGGCGTCATTGAGGCGGCGGTGTCGTCTGCCTTAGCTCACGGACATCTGCTTTCTCGGGCCCGGCCATCTGGAGAGGTGGCATGCCGTCGCGTCCGCACAGGATACGCCCCGGGCCTTGCGCCCCCCGTGTATGACTTAAGCGTTGAAAGTCTTGAGCCGGGGCGTCGCTCACTCGTGACGATGCCACGGAGAGTAGTACTACGGCCTCTCCCGCGACGTTAAGCAAAACAACGAAAAGGGAATATTTGACAAAGACGAACTGCAGCGGTGCACTGCGCAATAGTTGCCCCTCAATGGTGGGGGTATTGGAGCAAAATGTTACGCCTGGATGGTCTCCCTGACGCCAACTTCCTTTAGTCAGAGGGTCTTCGAATCGTTGTCTGTAATCTTCACCCAGACCTGTTCACCAAAGGAGACCCTAGCAGGAGCGCTAGACTCCAGGCGACAGAGCTCTGCGGTTCATCGGAACACGCAAAACCACTCCACCACTCCCAACACAGTCAGGAATCGAACCGAGGCGCTTCTTCTTTTTTGCGATTCTTCAAAGCACGATGGTCAGCCTCTGCACATCGTTGTCTTTCAGCTCGGCTTCGAAGTGTTTGGTAGAATTCGCAGGCAATACCAAGTATTACCTGACAGGGATCGCGACGTGAACGCTTCTACCGAGGCGCTGAGTGCTGCATACGTGTTAGCGTCGCTGCCCCACGCGTGTTCATCGGCGTCTGTGCTCGTTGCAGGAGAGGAAGCCCTCTGCTGGTCGGCGTGCGGAGCAATGGCTTCTCCGCCGACGAGATCCCCATCCGCTACCGCAAAGGTAAGGCCCTCCATCCATTTTCAGAAACCGCTTAATCCTGTACATGGGTCGCGGTGAGCCGGAGCCTATCCCGGCAGACACAGGGCGCGAGGCAGGGGAACACCGGAGGATAGGACGCCAGTCCATCGCAGGGCGCCTGGGGGAAATTTAAGTCAGTAGGCCAATTTACCTGGCAGCATGTATTTGGACGGTGGGAGGAAACCGGAGTGCCCGTCGAAAAACCCACGCGGACACGGGGCGAACTTGCAAACTCCAGACAGAAAGGCCCCCGAGCCGAGATTCGAACCCGGGACATTCTTGCTGTGAGGCGGAAGCGCTACCCACGATGCCACCGACAACAACAACAACAGCCGCCATTGACGTCGCACAGCGCCTGCGTCAAGTCACGTGCACCTGGAGGCTGTCACGTGAAGCGTCAAAGGCTCGCTGACAGCTGGTCACGTGGCAGACCTAGGGCCCATGGGCTGACTGGCCAAATGCACGCTGCTACCGAGTTGATTTAAAAATGTGGTTATTTAAATCTTTGGTTATTTACATTTTTGGTTATTTATGAATCGTCAGCAACGCCTATGTTCTTTGTGTCGCAGGAGTCCCGTAAAGAGCTTGAAAGCTCACTGGGTATTTTTCTGCTGTAATAATAAACATGTATCTACCTATCTACCGAGATTAATTGTCCAGAACATATTGCCCCCGGTGTCATGAGATGTTGTAACTTGCTTACCCCTCCCCGTTGGACAACTTTTAAAAAGAGCTATAAAAAAACTGACCGACTGATCATTGTGCCCATCATTATAGCAACGTGTATACGTAGAGATGATTGGCAGATCCACCACGTGTGCTTTCTACTGAAGCCACTTGTGAACTTTTACATATTGCAACTTTGATAAGTTGCTCTGAAGAGCTGCTGTCTCGGGATAGCCATGTCGAGCGTTCCTCCTCTCCCCTTCGCAACGTTTCGCCTCCCGCGTTGGAGGCCTCATCAAACTTCGTGAATGAGAAGGAACGCTCGACACAGCTATGCCGAAAGAGCAGCTCTTGAGAGCAATTCTCATACGTCAAAAAAACTTCGATAGCGCTGCTCGTTGTCGGTCGTTTGGTGTATTTGGACTTTGGGCCCTTGCTCAGCAACTTTGAATTTTAAAAATATTGCTTGTTCCACCATTCTGTAGGGGCACAGTGTGTCTCCTTGTGATGTCAAAATCGACACTGCGCCCGAAGGGAACCGGCCGTATGATCGGCGCCGATGCCTCAAATGTCGCGCCACATTGCATAAGAGACGGCGGCCCTAAAATAATCCTGGCTCTCAGGCACATGCGCTGCTGCGACAAAAAATAATGTTGCCAAACCGGAGTGCGAAAATATGTAAGGTGTGACATACGAACTTGCTCTTCTTGCACATTTACCGAGCGCACGATTCAATGACGCACAGCTCTGCGTCCCGACTCGATTCTAAGATTCCTTTGGATAATCAGCGAACGCTCGCGACGGAGATTTGTGGGCGCGCGTGTGACGATGTGTGATGCGCTGCGCACATCAGCCGCCTCTCTCGACTGTGACCTCGCAGGCGTTTTATAAACCGCGACATCCTGCGTTACTTAAATGTACCAAGCGGGCCGATTCTGGTGTCACAACTGCCACCGTCAATACCATCGCTTGGCTCACAACCAGGAGGCGTCACGTTCACATCCAGATCGGGGATAGTGAGGGGGCGGTTTGACTTCCGCGGCTGTGTATTGGAGATATTGGGCCTCGTGATAAGAATGTGGAGTGAGCGCCACCCCACGCTTGTTATCAGTCGGTCAGTTTTTATTCAAGCTAGAAGGAACCATATGTAGCCGTTTTCAACGGTTGTCCAGCGGAGAGGGGTAAGCAGACGTTATACCCAGAATGGAAGGCGAGTCCATCACAGGACACTGGGGTCAATTTACTCAGTAGGCCAATTAACCTGGGCAGCAGCAGCATGTCTTTGGACGGTGGGAGAAAACCGGAGTCCCCGGCAAAAACCCACGCGGACACGGGGAGAACACGCAAACCACACAGAAAGCCAGCAGCCGAGCCGGAAATCAAACCCGGGACATTCTTGCTGTGAGGCGGCAGCGCTTCTCACCACGCCACAATGCCCCCCATAGAATTGTTTAAACAGGGAAACAGTTTTACTTTTGAAACACGGTCTCTCGGACCATCTGCGTAAGTATCGCACGAGAAGACGTGCATACTTATGTAATCAGTACACGGTTTGCACACGATGGGGATCAAAGTTCAGATTTGTCTCGGTGGCACGTCTTGGTCTCTAACTGGCCGATGTCCTCTCTGCCCCCACAGCCTCTCACTGCCACCGCATCACATTCAACAGCCACCTGGAGCACACGGATATGGAGGACCACTCGACGGGTATGACACGAGCTTCCCGCTCCCAGGAGATGTTTATCCGGTCATTCCTCGCTGACCTAGTCAGGCTGGACCCAAGTAGCCATGCGCGTGCCAAAGTGAAACGTGTCTCCGACAGACAACCACAACCTCGACGTTCAAACACCTACTCAAACAACACCTGTTCCGTCAGGCATACCCACACCGAGCTCGGCTCCGCGCCTCTGTGTCTCGTCACTGACCAGGCGTGGTTTTTCCTCGCGTTATAAATCGTACTGTGATTATATAAATTGTAACAATACTATGATTATTATCGTTGCTCACAGGCTCTCACGACAAGGCGGTGCTCATCTCGGAGAACAGCACGGATACGTCCTTCAACCACCTGGGCGATGACGTCGCCGTGGAGTACTTCTTCGCGTCCGACGCCAGGTGCGGTGACCTGGTGACCCCGCGTGACCCCGCGTCACCGAGCGTGGCGGGCGGCCCGGCGGTAACATCGCACAGACTAGGTCCTGCCCGAGGCGGTTCGATTCCCGCCTCGGGCGCCTTTCTGCGTGGCGTTTGCGTGGGTTTCCTCTGCGTTTTCCGCTTTCCTCCCACAACTAAAAAACATAAGATTGTAATGAACAGGAAGCGGTGTCTGGCGGATTGGCGCCAGCCGACTGGCTGGCTGACTCCTCTCCTTCCGCTCTGTGGTTTCCTCGCGCCTCGTGGTACTTTTTCATCGACCGTGGTAATTTGTCGAAGGTGCGGCGGGAGGCCGATGCCAGGTTGACAGTGGTGAACATCGTTCGTGGGCCGTCTCTCCTTTCCCCCCCGTGCAGCGCCATCATCGAGCACACCAACAGGGTGATCTTCCTGGAGGATGACGACGTCGCGGCGATCTTAAACGGTCACCTGTCCATCCACCGCGTCAAGCGCAAGGCCGGAGACCAGTCGGCGCGGGCCGTGCAGACCCTTGAGATGGAGATGCAGCAGATCATGAAGGGTGAGACCTGCGCTGAGCAATCCTCCGTCGACGTTTGTCGCGCTGACCGGCGATGCAGAGTGCGCGATGGCCAGGTAGACAGACAGATGTACTGATGTAGGTTTTCACGGCTCGATTCGTGACCGTTGCTCTTCAGAGCCTGTTCTTTCTGGATAGCCGTGTCACTGAGCGATCTCCCTCTCTCCCTCGCGACGTTGGAAGCGTAACGCCCGATTATGCTCCCAACGTGGGAGGCGAAACGTCGCGAGGGAGAGAGGGAGATCGCTCGACACGACTATCCCGAAAGAACAGATATATATATGTGCATAATTACTGGCTCCTATCTCTAATACTGGCTCCTGTCTCTAACACTAATAGATAGATGTTGACTATTACAGCAGGGAGAGGAGCAATGCTCGACACTGTATAGAGAGGGGGAACGTGGGGGGGAATATGCGACACAGCTATCCCGAAAGAGCAGCTGTTAAGAGCAACTCTCACGTCGATACCGTGAAAACCCACATCAATAGCTCGGTGAACTATCTTTCAATTTTTTTAACTGGTCTCGGATCCGGATTGCTTTTTCAGTTCAAAGTCAGCTTCTCTTACTCGCTGGACGGGGGAACGAATGAACGTTTGATGCAGAACTCCGTGTGTGTCGCCCGCTCCCGCCGTGTCGCTGCGCAGGGTCGTTCTCGTCGTTCATGCAGAAGGAGATCTTCGAGCAGCCGGAGTCCATCATGAACACCATGCGCGGCCGCGTCAACTTCGAGGACTTCACAGGTTCGCCGAGTGCCGCTCCGACTAGCCCCGAGCGATCTCACACACACACACGCGTCCGTGTCGTTTGTACGTTATCCGTACCCGCTTGATGATGTAGAAGGTTGCGGGGAAGCGGAGCTTATCCCGGCAGACGCAAGGCAAGGTGGGGCTATACGCAAGATGGGATGCCGGTCGATCGGGGAACAATTTAGTTAGCAGGCCAATTAATCTAGTTTTTTGTACTGTGGGGGAAAAAAAAACCCGGAGTACCAGGCAAAAACCCACGGGAAAATGAGAACATGCAAACCCCACACAGAAAGGCGGCACCCCATTCGGGAATCGAACCCGCGTACCACTTAATGTGTGGCGGCTGCGCTACCCACTGCGCCACCGATCCACCCCAAACTTCTGCGTCAATATAAATGATTCAGTGTCTCGGTGGGAAAATGCCTAATTTGTCGTACTTGCTTGTTGGTGGATTAAATTCTGACCGAGAGCTTCTCGTGTTAAGCAGAGGAACTGTCGCTCTTCCCACAGTGATGCTCGGCGGTCTGAAGGACCACATCAAGGAGATCATGCGGTGCCGGCGCCTCATCCTCATTGGCTGCGGGACGAGCTACCACGCCTGCATCGCCGTACGTCCAGTCCTTTACCGGCTGTACATTCGTTCATTTTTTCCGTTCCTGTGCAGGGTTGCGGTGAGCCGGAGCCTATCCCCGGGCTAATGAATGGCGATGCATCCAATGTGGAGCCGTGAAAACCTACACGATTAAATTGTAATAATAGTTATTGTGGAGAGCGGAAAAGTATTTGTTCAACGTCCGAAGGTATTTCATTCGAAGAGAGAACGCCTCAGAGGTGCGAGGAAATTGCAGAGAGGGGGCGAGTCACGTGTTTTTTTTTAGTTTTGGGAGGAAACCGACACAGACCATGGGGAGAAAACAAACAGACTCCACGCAGAAAGGCGCTCGAGGCAGCCATCAAACCGCCTCGGGCAGGACATTTTTTCCCGTGAGGCGCGGATGTTACCGCTGTGCCGCATTATGGCTTTTGATACCGCGGCTCAGGATGAACACGTGTCATAAACGGCAGGTGGGCGAGTGGTGCAACGGGTCAGGGCTCTGAGCTGGCAACCAATGGGATCGCGGGTTCGAGTTTGAGACTTCTGCCTGCCGCGATTAAATCGGCTTGTCAAGTTTCGTGATTTCACACACACAGCCCGGGGCAGTGTACAAACAAACCCGTCACATTAAATGTGCTCCTTCTGACGTTGCCAAATGTCAGCTTTGATAATCCCGAATAGTTCAAAGGCATCGGTGGGAAACAATGAGGAATGCACGGCCACTTTATTGGCCAACTCGTCTCTTTCTGGCTGAAGAATTTGATTAAAGACCCAAAGCAACAAACGGGTTTTTGCAACTAGCCCTACCTAGGCTGAGCGTCCCAGGCTCCCAGAGAACTCAACTCTCTGCTTTTCAGACGTTAAGTTACGATTGCTTATTTTTTTCAATAGTCCCGACTATTGGTCCATGTTGATGTACGACCTTGCTTTCCATAACGTGACCTTGCAGAGAGATTTCTTTAATGTTTTTGTTCGTGTCTTTTTGCTGTAACTAGGTTTGCAGTGCGTAACCAGGTCCAAATAGAAAATTGGCATTCATTGCCCCAAGGGTTTCACCCGTGCCAAATGAATCATAATATTAATATATTGTAATTTATAGAGCGCCTTTCACACAAAGGTCCCAAGGCGCTGCAGGATACCACAGAGATGTGGGGGGGGGGGGAGGCAGTCACGCGGTTAGCCGGCGCCAACCCACCAGACACCGCGTCCTATTTATTACGATGGTATCGGCCGATTTAATTAATGAGTGGTTTTTAGTTGTGGGAGGAAACTATTATATCCATACATCCATCCTTTATCAGCCACCGCTTAATCCTGTTCAGGGTCGTGGTGAGCCAGAGCCCATCCCGGCAGACACAGGGGCGCAAGGCAGGGCTACACCCAGGATAGGCCACCAGTCCATCGCAGGGAAACTATTATAAGTAGAAGTGAAACAGACGATCGCAACGTATTTGAACAAACCCGCGGCGCCGCGGACACGGCCGTTAACGAACGTCGTGGCCCCGCGTGTCCGCGCCGGCGCAGACTCGGCAAACGCTGGAGGAGCTCACCGAGCTGCCGGTGATGGTGGAGCTGGCGAGCGACTTCCTGGACCGCAGCACGCCCGTGTTCCGCGACGACATCTGCTTCTTCATCAGCCAGTCCGGTACGGCGCCCCCAACCGTAGCCACGCCGGGCATCACACGGCCCGGCCAACTGACACAGCCGGCGCTTGGCGTTCACTGCACGGCGCTGCCAATCGTAACCGCCCGCACCACACGGTCAGATCGACCGACTGACATTTACAGCCGGCGTTTGGTGTTCAGTGCACGGCGCTGTCAATCGTAACCCCACCGGCCTGCGTCGTACCACACAGTCAGATCGACTGACCAACACTTACAACCGGCGTTTGGTGTTCAGATAGAAAGACAAAGCTCCCCCGTGTAGCCTTAACAGACTGTATGGTCAAGTGCTGTTAGTAAGCACCTATGAAGAGCAGCACGGCACACGAAGGGGTGGGTAGCCGGCACAACGCCCGGCCCACCTTTTTCTCCACCAGCGGCGATGTTTAACGCACCGCACCAGTTGCTCAGCTGAGGCTGAGTCGACCTAGGGCAGGCCCAGGACCGGTTCGGAAAATCGTCACGGGTGTTGGCCGTGAGAGGGAATCGAACTCGGGCGGCCGCACCAGCGATCCTCACGAGATCAGAGACTGGACTATATATACACAGACAAAAACTTCATATATACACACACAAAAACTTCACAAGGGGAGGCTGGGGAGCATAATGGCTTGCTTGTGTCGGAGTCCCAGATGAAGGTCAGATCTCAGTGTGTACACGTCCTCGTTACGTAACCGCACCATCTGCCGGGTAACATCCACCCGATGACGACATTTCTTCCAAGTCCGGGAGAAGTTTAGTTAAATAACCCGTCAGTTAAATAACATGGAATCGACAGTCCCGACACATACAATCTGTCACTTAATTCCGAATGTTATGCATTCATTCCTTGGGCAGAAACCGCTTAATCTTGTACAGGGCTGCGGTGAGCTGGAGCCTATCCCGGCAGACAGAGGGCGGAAGGCAGCGAAATTGGAATGTTAAACGTGTAAATGTTTTTTTTTGGCAGTAAATTTAAATTTGGTTATTTATTAATCTTGTACATATTTTAATTACTGTCAGCAATTCGCATGCTTGTTGCGTCGCGGGAGTCCCGTGAAGAGTTTGCAAGCTCACCGGGTATTTTTTCCGCCGTAATAATAAACATCTAACTCTAACTAGTCGAGCGCATCGACCTTTTTTCGTGCAAATCGTACCGCCGTACGTACAAAGCCGGCGCGCTTAGCAAACCGCCCGGAGCCGAGCGCGGATGACGGAGCGGCGCGTTGTTGTGCGCGCGCGGCGCAGGCGAGACGGCGGACACTCTGATGGCGCTGCGCTACTGCAAGGATCGCGGCGCGCTCACCGTGGGCATCACCAACACGGTGGGCAGCTCCATCTGCCGAGAGACGGACTGCGGGGTCCACGTCAACGCCGGGCCTGAGATCGGCGTCGCCAGCACCAAGGTGACCCCAACAACAACGACAGCAACGACCGCCGTCATTCGCCACTAGGTGGCGGTGACGTCACCACGGCGCCTGTGCCAGGCCACATTGCACCTTGAGGCTATCACGTGAAGTGTCGAAGGCTCGCCGACAGGAGGTCACAGGACAGACCCAGGTGTCATGGACTGCTATGACACAAAGGTGACCCCCCCGCCTTCCCAATCTTCGACAGATACAACCTTCAAAAAACTTTTAAAACGTCACCTCTTCACCGACTCACAACAGACCGACCGAGCCAGGCTCCGCGCCTCCGAATCAACGGGCGCAACGCTCCCGGAGAATATGCACGCGTTCCAAATATATATTATTATTATAACCGAGCGGTGTTCTCTCTCGCCCCCCCCCCGGTCCGCGTGCGAGCAGGCCTACACCAGCCAGTTCGTGGCCCTCGTGATGTTCGGCCTCATGATGAGCGAGGACCGCATCTCGCTTCAGGAACGCCGGCGCGAGATCATCAGCGCCATGCACGCGCTGCCAGGTGCGTCGCGCACGGATGGTTGTCGTTGTTGCGGCAGGAAAATGCCGCCCGGCGGATGCGTGATTTCTGCGACGCGACGCTGGCTCCTGTGTCTAACACCGGCTCGCGTCTCTAACGCTGGCTCCTCTTTATAACATTGGTTCATATCTCTAACACTTGCAAGCTCTGGATGCAGGATTCCTGCGATACGACACTAGCTCCTATCTCTAACGCTGGCTCCTGTCTCTAACACTTGTAAACTCTGGTTGCGGGATTCCTGCGATCCACAACAGGCTCCTATCTCTAACACTTGCAAGCTCTGGAAGTGGGATTCCTGCGATACAACAAACGTACGAAACAACAACGCCAGCGCGGTGGCGCGTGGTCATCGACCTTCTGCCGGCCACCCACCCCCTCGTGCGCCGTGTCGACCATCATAGCTCCTCGCTAACGTCACTTAACCCTACAGTCTGTTAAGGCTACACGGGGGAGGGTCTTCATCTTTGTCTTTGTGAACACAGACCTGATCCGAGAGGTGCTGAGCGTCAACGAGAAGATGCTGGAGCTGGCTCAGGAGCTGTACCAGGAGCGCTCCCTGCTGGTCATGGGCCGCGGGTACCACTACTCCACCTGCATGGAGGGAGCACTGGTAAAGCAACGCACCTCCATCTGTCACGTCCATCCATCCATCCATTGTCAGAAACCGCTTAGCCTTGTGTAGGGTCGCGGTGAGCCGGAGACACAGGGTGCAAGGCAAGGCTATACCCAGGATGGGACCCCGGTCCATCACAGGGCACCGAGGGCAATTTTGTCTGCAGGACAATTAACCTATCCAGCAGCATGTTTTTGGACTGTGGGAGGAAACCGAAGTGACCGGCGAAAACACAGGAGTGCTAGACTCCAGTCCTGTTCACCAAGGGAGACCCTAGCAGGAGTGCTAGACTTCAGGCGACACAGCTCTGGGTTCTAGTGGAACACGCAAACCCCTTCGCCACGATAACCTTACAATCCATGGGAGGGAAGGGATCGTGCATTTCTACCTCTAATTAAACCGGATCGGCCGGCGACTAAACCAATCCGTCTCTGGGATTCGAACTTGCAACCCTTCAGTCCGTGACCTTTTTATCCTAGTATTTTTAAACCCTTGTTGTTGTGTTCCAGTCTATGTATATGCCAACACGGGGGGTCTGAGAGAAACGGCATTTCGATCTTCTAATATGTCCTGTACATATGGCAGAATTGACAATAACGTTGAATTGATTTGAAATTGAATCGTTGCAGAAAATCAAGGAGATCACGTACATGCACTCGGAGGGCATCCTGGCCGGGGAGCTGAAACACGGGCCTCTGGCGCTCATCGACAAGAACATGCCCGTCATCATGATCGCAATGAAGGACCCCACCTACGTCAAGTGCCAGAACGCGCTGCAGCAGGTGGTGGCCAGACAGGTAAGGGACACCCGCCACGCGCGTGTGCGGCCCGCGTGCCAGTCGCTTCGTGTCGAAGCTGGACGGAACTGTTGAGACGTGTAGCTGTTTTTGACAGTTGTCCGGACGGGGGGAAGCGGTTTAGCAGGTTGCAGCTTCTCAGGGCACCTGCGGGGCGATATAAGCGGTTTGTACCTGAGCCGGAGGGAACCGTTAGAGCCGTGAAGCAAAGTTGGCGAGCTGGGAGTGGTAAGCTGGTTACAGCTTCTCAGGGCACCGGGGGCAATTGAGCCAGGATGATTAACCGAGGCAGCAGCGTGTATCTGTAGATAATGATGATGATCATGACTGCATGGTGATGACCATGCATTGTAACGATAATGCACGAACGGCATTTATGATAATGAATGGCGATGACAACGAACGGCGATAATGAATGAACGATGATAGTTAATGAATGACTTGTGCCCTGCAATGGACTGGCGTCCCATCCTCGGTATCCCCCTGCCTTGCGCCCTGTGTCTGCCGGGATAGGCTCCTGCTCACCGCAACCCTGTACGGGATTAAGCGGTTTCAGAAAATGGATGGATGAATGACGTATAAGGAATGAATTATGATAATGAATGAATGATGATAATGAATGAACGGCGACGACAACGACGCTGACCCGTTTGGTGCGTGTGACTCGCACAGGGCCGCCCCATCCTGCTGTGCGACCGGGGCGACGAGGAGATCGCCAAGCAGGCGTTCCGCACCGTGGGCCTGCCGCACACGGTCGACTGCCTGCAGGGCATCCTCACCATCATCCCGCTGCAGATGCTCTCCCTGCACCTGGCCAACCTGCGCGGCTTCGACGTGAGTTCGCGACCTTCCCGCGTCGACGCGCGGCTCCTGCGTGTCAGAACCGCTCCCGGATAGCGGCTCCTTTTTCTGGATGGCCGTCTCGAGCGTTCGTCCGCTGTCCTTCGCGACGCTTCGACTCCCGTCGTCGGCTTCTGGCGACGATGCCTCCCGGCCGCTGCCCTGGCGGTGTCTCCGTCGCGGGAGGCGAAAATGTCGCGAAGCAGAGAGGCAGAACGCTCGACGCGGCCGTCCCGGACAAAGCAGCTGTTGGGAGCGATTTTCCGTGGGTCGTTCGTTTGTCGCGATTGTCGCCAAGGTTGGTCGTACTTCGACAGAAATGTACGGCCGGCGTTGTGAGCTGATATACAAGGATGGGCAATCTACCAACGATTGTTTAAGAAACAGCATCAGCGTTTTGTAATCGGAAGATTAATTGCTTAAGCGGAATAACTCGCATGGGACGGCGCAAAACGTGGCCATGATATTTACGGCAGTTCCAATTTTTTGTTTAAACGAACATTTCTTCAGTTTTCAAGCCAGTGCCGCGGTAGAACTAATTGCCCCACAAGGGAATCGTCCAATCGTTTTTGGCATTTCTAGCCTGCGGAGTGATCAAATGCCTTTCAGCACCTTTCAAGAGCGTGCAGGAATGCTTGGTCATGGAAACCGACCAAGTTCTTAATGAGGTCTAATTAGATGCAGTGTTGTGACGCACACTTGACAACACTTAATTCTGTACAGGGTGAGCCGGAGCTTATACCGGCAGACACAGGCCGCAAAGCAGGACCATACCAAGGATGGGACACCAGTCCATCGCAGGGCACCGGAGGCTAGTCAGCAGGCCAATTAACCCAGCCAGTGTCTTTGGATTGTGGGAGGGAAACCGGAGTGCCCGGCGATAACCCACGCGGACACGAGGAGAACATGCAAACTCCACACAGAAAGGCACCCGAGCCGGGATTCGAACCCAGGCGCTACTTGTAGTTAGGCGGCAGCGCTCCTCCCATTATCCAAAGACATGCTGCCTGGGTTAATTTGCCCGCTGAATAGATAGATGTTTATTATTACAACAGAAAAATACCCAGTGAGCTTGAAAGCTCTTTACGGTATGACTAAATTGCCCCCGATAGCCTGCGAACTGGCGGTTACAACCCTGCCTTGCGCCCTGTGTCTACCGCGGACAGGCTTCGGCTCACTGCAACCTTGCATGGGATATAAGCGGGTACTACTGATAGTGGTGAATGAACAGCATATCTGGGTGCCCCGGAGCTTGTGTCCGTTCCACTAGGGGGCAGTACAGCACGGTGTTCTACCCACGAGGCACTCGCGTCAGGCGTAATCTCGCTCGTGACAGCTTCACTCCGCGAAGAGGCGGTGTGTGTCTGTCTGCTCCCATTACCTGGCTAAACCTTACTGTACCTGGTATTGCTAAGCAGTTTCACCATCCAAGCACAAAGCAGGCGTAAATCCCCGCTTAGCTTGCAAGATTGGAGAGCGAAACTCGGGCGCATTCAGGATTCTCCGATCGGAGCGCATCCACGGGCGCTCTGCCAGGGTTAGACAAATATTGACGTTCTTGCAGCTGTGATGCATGCGAGGTGGCAGTAGGCACGAAACGTGATATGCCTCCCGTGGCGCAGGCGACTCGGCCCAATTTAACACTTTTTGTTGTTGACTTGCAACAGATTCCTCGGGTGTCAGGATGCCAAACGTGGTTCCGCTGCATGCGTGTCTGTGTGCTGGGAGCGGTAGCTCAGCGGTTAGCACGCTGGGCTATGAACCCGCCGGCCCGAGTTCAAATCCTCCTCACGGCCAACACCAGTGTCGATTTTCTGAACCGGTCCTGGGCCTCCCCCAGGTCGACTCTCCGTGTCCACGTGGAATTTCGCCGGGTACTCCGGTTTGCTCCACAGTCCAAGGACATGCTGCTGCCTAAGTTCATTCACCGTGTTACATTTCCGCCAGTGCCCTGCGACGGACCGGCATTCTATCCTGGGCATATCCCTGCCTTGTGTCTGCAGGGATAGGCTGCGTCCCCCTATGACCCTCTAACTGATGATGAAGATACCAATAAATGTCTCCCACATTTGACAGCCAGTGCCAACCGGTGGCAGGATATTGAACTCGGTCCTTGTTTTGCTAGGGGCCCTAAATGTTGTATGTGCACGTGCACCATAGCCACCTCCACCTCCTCCTCTCAACCCCTTTCTTCAGTCGCCGTGCAGAAGCCATCTTATCCTTCAGTGGTGCAGAGGCACAGTTGGTGGTCCTCCCTTTAACGGGCTCCCAATAAATCAGAGCGGGAGATGAGAGAGAGACATACACACACTCGGAGAGGGAAAGTGATGCCCCCTGCTGATGGGGAACTTCCTATCAAACACCAATGGCCCGTTGCTTGAACTGCTTTCAAGTTCCAGATGCAGCGTTTCGTTATTGATTTACGATTTGTTATGTTTAATTGTTCGTTCGTGAAAGAATCAAAAGGGCTGAAGCAGTGATTCCCTCCTCAAAACAAGCGTCCGGGCGGTGCTTATTTGTGTTGCCACCCAGCGATGCCAAACCCACATTCTCCAAAAGACGACCGCTGGTTTAAAATAGTTACAGAAAATCTCGCAAAGTAAGACTTACGTCTTCAACCCTAAAGGGATTGAGGGCTGAGTCGATCCCTGTGTGGAATTGGAACTCGTGACCTTACAATGTGACCCAATCCCGCATGGATCACCGATACAACGTGACGATTCAGAGGCAACATCAGTGGTTCTGCACTGTTACAATTGGATCTTACTAGCAGAGTACCCGCCCTACGGGCGATCTTAATCCAAGCGTCTAACACGTTCTTCTGATGTCTCTTGTTGATGTTTGCTGCTCACATAATTGCTTAGACCTGGATTTCTTCTTGATGTGCTTTTTGGGAAAATCGCTGACTCTCTGAGGTTGCCCAAGAGTAATCAATAAGTGGGACGTAAAGCTGAAATAAGACATAAAAGCCACGAACGGTGTTGTACAGATAAAACGTTCGCCTATTAAGGATTCGAACCTGGTAACCTCAGTGCAGACAAACATACGTAAAATAACACTTGCTTCATTATAGAAAGATCACCCAGTGTCACTTGACGCACCACCTGCGTTAGGGAACATCCGGCTAGAGCCATCCATCAACTGTCAGAAACCGCTTGATCTTGTCCAGGGTTACGGTGAGCCGGAGCTTATAATAATAATAGTATTTAGTATATTATATAGCGCCTTTCACCCGAGGGTGAAAGGCGCTATATAAATGAAAGACGCAAGGCAGGACTATAGCTAGGATGGGACGCCAATCCATCACAGGGCACCGGGGGCAATTTAGTCCGCAGGCCAATTAACCTATGCAGCAGCATGTCTTTGGACTGTGGGAAACCCACGCGTGTTGTTGTCGCTCGCCTTTCGGGTTTTGCAGCCACGTGGCGGGGCCCGCACCCACCACATGGCGCGAAACATTAACAACATACAAACCCAGACGCGGTACAAACCCCCCCAAAACACGGCGACAGCACAATGGCGAAGAAAACCACCGCGGTAATATCGGCGATCGAGCTGCGGTACCATTGCAGGAATCCTAACAACGCGTTCGATGTGCAATGCACGCCCGCTCAAACAATGTCTCCCTTTCTGCGCGTAGGTGGATTGTCCGAGGAACTTGGCCAAGTCTGTGACCGTGGAATGAAGCATGGGACCCCCTGGAACATCACCATCCCCCTCCCTGTCCAGCCATTCAGCGTGGCAAGCATTGAAAGCGACTCCCTCCCCGTAATTTATTTCATGAAGCTTTAAATGCCCCCCCCCCAAAAAAAAAAATCCCTCTCTCGGAGGCGATTCTGGAGGTTGCATCACGGCGTTCGGAGAGATACCATCTGCTGGGAGGGAGTGCAAAATTCCACCTCCATTACTCACCGGGTCACAAAGCCCACGAATGTATTTCGATTAACTGTTATGTGAAACGTTCCTGTGTGAGCGGGAGAGAGAGAGAAAATGAGATAGGTAAACAAAATGGTCCCCGTTCTGAACACGCTTGTGAGACACGCAGACGTTCGGAGGTTAATTAGACGCTCGACTTTTTAACGTCTGGAAGTTGTCCAAATAATGTTTGGTGAAATGCCAATAAGCTTTGTCAAATGACACCAATGCTGAATGCCCACGTCCTGATTCATTCAATTGGAATAGCAAATCAGGATGACAATCACGCGACGATTATTTTAATGTTATTATTTCTAATTAGACAGTTGTTTCTTCATATTGGAAACGGTATGGACCTAACGTAGCAGCAGCGCAATCCATCGGAGGCACAGCTTTCTCAGAGGAGAGCTCTGGTCAGATATATTTTTAAAAAACCTCCTCTTTTAAAACAACACATTTTAGTGGCCAGTCTATACAAATTAAGCTTTGATCACGCTGAACAATGCTAAATGAAGTTGAGAGTGTACTTGCAATTTTACAGTTTTATTTATTTTATTTAAACTAAAAAAATAATACTATTTTGTCTGTAGTGACGGGGGCAGCAGAGTTGAAAACCAATCGACTCAAATGTATCGAACCGCTGTCCGTTTACACCCGGACACCACGACCATCGACAGATGCTCTTGCTTAAAATGCTAATGGGCCCTTTGCCTGGCACCTTCAATCCCCCTGCATCACAATCACTTGCTTTTTTTTTTACTTTAACAATAGATGTTTGCGGGGTTTGGGGGGAAAGAGGTGGAGAGCAAAAGCTATGAATTTGGTATCAATCAACAGTGCAGAGAATCGCGTTTCACTGATCGCCAGCACACAAAGGCTCGGCGTGGTCGGGATTGCGGATTGCTTAAGCCAAACATAAGCTGAACCCCAAACTTTGTATCCATCAAATTGGACAAGTCTCTTTCTTGACCCTTTGTTTTTCCGTCCCCTCCACTGCCGCTTTTAAATATGCATACGCGGATGCGTGAGCCAACAGGACAAGTTTCTCGATTGCAAAGAGGGCAACAGATGTTAGGGTCACGCAGACACACGTCCACAATGACCCTAATCTATTCAAAGCTTCTGCAGTGCCTTTCCTATAGATGCGTTTTTTTTTCAAAGCCACAAAAGGAGCTTGTGCCTGGAGGAGGTGGGGGATAAGTGTGGACTCATTTCATCCTCTGATGCATTATTCAGATCTCTTGAAATCTATTTACCATTCCATTGAGCCAAACTTTATAAAAACAATGGGGGTATTTATAGGAATTGTAGATCTCTTTTTAACTTGGTAGTGTGTTTGTGCAGGCAGTTATCCTGCAGAATCACTGGGTTTTAGGTTAAGTGATACGGTGGTACACTTTATATTTTTAGTACTATATCGGATAATTGCTCTGAAGAGCTGCTCTTTTGGGATAGCAGTGTCGAGCATTTCTCCTCTGTCCTTCGTGACGTTTCGCCTCGCACGTTGGAGGCATTAGGCTTCTGAATCATGACAGTTCTATATAATTTCCCCATCGTTTGAAACCATGTATATCAACGTCAGTAATTCAACCGTTGGAAACTCCATCGAGATTCATCATCATTTCGAGGGGAAATCTTTGCGAGCATAGGTAGGTCGGGGGAAAAGTTATTTTTTACGGTATCTTTAGTCCTGTATATTACAATGTGGGCTTTGGCTTATGGCTTCAGAGCACAACACACGGTCCTTGTAAATAGTAATAATAATGTTGAAGTCAGAGGGGTCTCCCTGTTGGCGATCCAGAGCTGGTGATGGAATTTCCACATTCCTGTGGCAGAGACTTGTTAAGCCATTGAACAGCCACCGTCAATTTTGGGAAAAGTTTATAAAGTGTCACCCGTAGAATTATGATGGGCTGAGTCATTGCCTGACCGGGATTTGAACTCATAACCTCATTATTGAGTCGAGGGCTGTAATCGCAGTGCAACGTGGCCGGATTGATTGCAATAATAGAGGTTTCAGCGTGAAAGCTTATAATTAAATTTTGTTAATTGTTTTGAAATCTTTATCTTAAAAAAAAATAACCCCCCAAAAATATTATCCAACCAAGCACTTTCGAAAGTTCTCTCCTCGTGTTATTTTACAAATTTCGTTCCGTGTTTTCAACGCACCGTGATGTATTTTTTTGTTTAAACTAGAGAACCATATTAAAAAATATAACTCGAAATATTAATGTAATTAATATACATTGATTTTGCATGTTACCTATACCTTTTAAAATGGGAAAAAAGCTTTGTAAATTTCGTAACGTTAGCATTAAAGAAAAAAAAGAACTATTACGTTAACCTCTATAGTCTGCGATTGTTTCTTGACCCGGGATGGAATTCTTAACAGCTTGAAACAGTGCCTTAGTTAATCAAACAATTTGTTTATACATCCCTTTGGGAAGATTTGAAGGTCCAATTTTGTAACAAAAGCTAAAAGGTGACATTTACTTTACGCGGATGGGCGAAGGTGTTGTGAATATTTTGCGCTTGGGACCAAATTATATTTACATGTGAAGTGTGCAATACAGAATCTGAATACAATCATTTCCACATGCTATGAGCAGGAAATAAAGTTTTTTTCTAAGAAATGTGAATATTATTATTAATATCATTACATGCACGTGCTGCAGCTGTAACAAACAACTATAGTAAAAACCTTATTAATCCGCGGTCCTGTCTCTAGGATCCTTGTATTTGTGGGGTTTCGCCCCACGGATGGCGACATGATGACTGATTCGTTATAAATTTGCAGGTTTTAGGAACTGTTGCTGACTAAAAATCCCTGTTCTCCCACCCGCGACGAATTTGTGAATTTTTTCGGACTTTTAGTCTCACGGCTGGGAATTAAAAATAAAATATTTTCGTCGACAAATTTCCAGGAATTTCTTGTGGTGTTGGGTGTTTGTTTTTACCATGGTGTATTGCAGATTAGAGGATACATAAATAGCGCCCCACCCCAAATGGACGCGGATTAGAGGAGTTTTACCGCATAATATCTACCAATAGCAAAGAAGGGAGCTTCGTGATTTCACGTTGTTTGAAACTAAAACCACAAAATCACTGTTGGTTTCCAATGCAGTCCTTTCGCGATAGCAGTGACGAGTGCTCCCCCTTCCTCGTTCGCGACGTTTCGTCTCGCATGTTGGGAGGCATCCTCAGGCGCTGAGCCATCAAACGCGGGAGGTGCAACGTCGCGAAGGAGACGGAGCGAGCACTCGACACGGCTTATCCCGACAAACAGCTTTGGAAAGCAATTCTTATGCATCGAGCCATGAAAGCCTACATAAGTACAAAATCACTGTTAACAATACTTTAACACTGGCCCTTACGTACAAACATCTTTGTTGCTAAGTCCAATTGATTTCCAGCTTTGGTGGGTTGGTGGTTTGTTTTTTTACATTTTTTAAAGCAATATCATTGCGGGTTTTTTTTGTCATGCTCTATATTTGTAATAATATTTAAATGTAGAAATTCTTGTCGAGCACGATTGTTAAATAAAGCATTTTTTTGAGACTGGCGATTGTGTGTCGTGGTGTTGTATAAAAGGTGGCGGCTGATTGAGATGCACCACGGGTGTGACTTATCATCAGCCATGACTATTCCACTGCTGGATGAAGGTCTCCTCAAGCCATTGCCAGCATCCCTAATGATCCTGTGATGTAATAACACAGCCAGCACCTACAAACGAGGTGGTATACATCGCTCCATCTCCTCTGTGGACGTTGTCTGCCCCAATGCATCCCACCTTAGCTGCCATTGGTTGATTTTTAAAGCTGTTCTTTCGGGATAGCCGTGTCGAGCGCTCTCCCTCTCTGTCGACACGACTATACCGAAAGAACAGCTTTGAAAAGCAACCGTCATGAATCCAGCCATGAATACCTACATCAGTATTCCACAATCGTAGAAACTAAACTTAAAGTAAAAACCCGCCACATTTTAAACACATTTTTTTTTACACATTTGTGACCCGACATGTAGCGCTAAGTTTGCATTTCGCTAAAAGAATGTAAAAAAACGCATTTTGTTTGAATTTCCAAAACCAAACCACCGAATGAGAGAAAATAATATGCCTCCGACAAACACAGGAGGCATATTTAATGGGGAGAGAAAAAAACAAGTTCAGACACACAAGTTGAATATTTTCAAAGATATTTATCATTAGGTTGAAAATAAATAGCAAATAGCTTCAGGAAGAGAAAGCGAGGCAGAAATGTGTTGTCTTTCATAGATCAAAAGCCTACCAGCACCAAATTCACCATAGTTATTAAAGTATAACAGGGCTTTACACAACCTGGCACACTGGAAGATTTTGCACGAGTAAAGAGCTGTAATGACGTGGATTTTATAACCACAATTGTCCATTTCCTTACGCTCATGCCAGCTCTTCCAAACAATACACCGTCTGTGTGTTTTTATAACATGACCCAATACACCAAGTTTATTTAAAAACCCTGCTGTCTGTTGACAACTGACTAGAGCAAGCTTACCATCTTAATTACCAACGTTAGACCGTACTCAGCACCGCACCAAACCCCGGAAACTAAAAACCATACAGCAATCGCTAAATCATGCACGCGTTGCTTACCTACCGACAATATTGTAGATTCATGTCCCTATGGCTGATGTTCGGTATCCATTACCAAGGCTCTGGTATAATTCTGTATCAGGGTGTCTTTTTTTTTTATCAAGTACATGGATGACCAAAAAAGGCTACGCAACAAAATATACACATACAGTATTAGTGTGGGACTCTGACTTTAAGATACAAGGCGTTTTAATAAGTGCAAACAGCAAACTGTTAAATTTGATACCTCTGCAAATACGGTTTTTTTTACTTACAATTCATTTACAATATATACTCACAACACAGGGGGGATATGCAGATGCCGTGCCATTTGTTATTTTTAAAAACCATCGACAACGGTTCCAAGAATTTCCACCGCAGCAGCGCGTTTCCCTCAAGTAATAAAAACGCGACTGCATTTTCTAACGGAGTCGATCTTTAAAAACCTGGCAAGGCGTTTGCAGCCTGGTCACCAACAAGGTTCTACTTGCTACAGTGTGGACGCACGCCACCGTTTGTTCAGAATTTTAAACGAGCGACCGAAATGAAAATGTACTCAAGGGCCTAGAAGTCTTTCCGTGGACTTGAGACACACGTAGGGGCCTAACAATGACGCAATCTCGGACGAGACTAGGTGTCACAGTACATGCTGGGAATACCACAATCGAGGGGCTGCTTGTGTTATTTTCTTCTCATAATATTAAGGGGTTTACAGAGACATGTGACACACATTTATACGTATGACCAAATTGTAACTTGAATATAATGTATTTATATATTCGTTTCATCCTCAACGTATCCGCTAAGTACAGGGGCCACGAGATCAAATGGGTTGATGAAGACTTATCACGCATGAACCTATAAAGTAATATTTCTTGATAGCTATAAGGTGAAAATGTTGCTCAACAACACAGGTTGGTCAGAGATTTAAAGTTACATTTGGTTCGCACCAATTTGCCGAATCGAAGGAACAATTACTTACAAAACGAGGTTACACTTTGGATAACGAATTTCAAGTATATTGTAAAATACAGTGGGTTTTTTTATATCGTAGAACCCAGCTCTGCTTAAAAACCACGGCTGTGCCATAAAAAAAAAGGGTGGGGTTATAGGCTTCAAAATTTCAAATATGAGTTGTACATTTATTTAAATTAAGCCTTCGCACTGATGTAGGGTTTCACGGCTCGATTCATGATGGTTGCTGTTCAGCCATACTGCCTGATGATGCTTCCAATGTATCGAGGAAGATTGCTCAACACGGCTATCCCAAAAGAACAGCTCCGAAGAGCAACCATCAATGTAGCCAACGTCATTATCAGCTAAGCAAATGAGTTACTCGTGACATGACCAAAAATGAAACTTTGTGTTAACCACGAAAAAAACCCAACTTGGAAACGAAAAGCAATTCAGGATCACTGGTTAGTGCTTCTGCCGCCTCACACAGCAAGAATCTCGGCTCGGGTACCTTTCTGTGTGGAGTTTGCATGTTCTCCCTGTGTCCGCGTGGGTTTTCGCCCGGCACTCCAGTTTCCTCCCACAGTCCAAAGACATGCTGCTGCATAGGTTAATTGGCATGCGTACTAAATTGCCCCTGGTGCCCTGTGATGGACTGGCGTCCCATCGTGGGTATAACCCTGCCTTGCACCCTGTGTTTTCCGATATAGGCTCCGGCTCACCGCAACCCTGTATAGGATTAAGCGGTTTCTAATAATGGATGGATGGTTAGTGCTTTTAAAAAGTCACGTCATGTTACCCGGGCGTGGGGAGAGACAGTGTGATCCTCCGGGGGAGCAAAGGGCTTTCGTCCCTTTTAGGAGCGAAGGCGAGCTTCGACAAGGCCCTGGACATAGTACAAAGGTAACAATCGTTCCAAGGCGCACCAAAGCCGCCGGGAACATCCACACGTCGCTAAATCCATAGTCATGGAGATTAGGAACCCATCAATGTCAAATCCGAGGCCATTAAGTGTAATTGTGGCAATTAAGTAATAAATCACGTGCGCCTTTCTCCCCCCCCCATCCCCCCTCTACGCTTTTACAAAAAAAAAGCCCAAAGTAAAAAGCGGCTCACGCCACATAGAACGGTCGTGTGACAAGGCCAACAAAAGGCTGTTGGGCTCTGCCAAGAGGCCTGGCCGGGGTGATCGGGTCAGTGGATACGTGTTCTGAATGGAAGTGGCACGGTCTGCTCCTTAATCCTGCCCAGCTTGCGAGAGAGGTCGGTGGGGGGGGGGGTGCGGAAGGCCCTGTCGCGGCATCGCCAGGCCGGGGTAGAAATCTGTACGAGTGGCAAAAATCCCGCCGCGAAACTCTTTCGCCCCTCGGGAGACGCAGCGACCTTACGCGGAGCACTCGATCGTCGATATTTCGTCGCTTAGTTTTTTTTTTACTTTCTCCCAAACTGCCGCCACACTGCCACCGCATTGCCGTGTGAAGTTCGTGCTTGACGGGCGGGTGGCGCTTCCGCAGATTTCTAATGGGCCCCTCGCCCCCCCAGCTCCCGCCGCCCCCCCCCCTCCGGTATCACGCTGAGAAGAAAAGCTGTTGAGGACGGCCAAAACAGCACTGGGCCGAAAGTGAGCAGATGGTTAAACAGTTGGCAATGCGTTCTCAGGAGCGGGCGCAAATCGGATTATTCCAAGCAGTTTAGCACTTTGTCTGACCTCCCCTCTCGGATCAGCTATGGACATTGGTAATACTGTGCACATCTATGCATAGGCTTAGAAATGCGAGCAATATAAAAGCCATCCAGAAAGGCGCGAGTGGTAAGGGAGTGAATGTAGGGGCATTCATTGCCAAGCCGACACGGCATTGTTGCGCCATGGCGAATCTAAAGGCATTTCTAAAGCACGTTTGTGGTTCATTGAGGCCATGTGAAGCACATCAATGTGATCAAGGCTCCCTTGCGCTGGAGTGTAGATGTTATACTTGGTATATCCACAGAGACACCCCTCCGTTTTTCGCTAAACTTACTTTTCCAAAGCGAAGCTTTAACTAGTACTTAAATGCGCTACCTGAGCATATGTTAAGACAGCCGCTTACGGGAAAAAAAGAAGGATTTATTAGAAAAGTACCTCCGACTGCAATTAGGAACCATAAGGCCGTATTATTATTTTTATAAATGAAAGCCCGAGAAGATTAACCACATAAAATAATGATACTTTAAAAAAATTATCATTTCAGAATATACCGTATTGTTCTACAATATGGTGCATCCTGTTACATTGATTAAAAAAAGAAATGTACAAAAAACAACATATAGAAAAAAAAATATGACTATAGCCTGCATCAATCAGTTTGTATTACCACTTAGAGCATTTCTTAACTGAATTGTTGGTCCATTTAACATCGTAACGCATATCGTATTTTGTGCCTCAATAATTTGCGCTGCCACGAAATCTCCAATTAAATTCAAGCACTGCGACAAATATAAATCCCGCGTCACTTGTGGGTTAGCACGACAACAAAATCACGTACAATTCCCAATTTCGTTTAACCAAAACGAGGGTCGTTGCCCGGTTTCGTCACCAGTTGTCCCAGCTGTTACGTGACGCGACCAAGACCCAAAACGTCGAGCTGCGACGGGATCAGCCGCGCACCAAGCAAACCGCTGCGCCACCACTCCCACCGCATCCGCAGACGCCAGCGGTACGATTGTGGCTATACGGTGGCATACAAGGAGTTACACGTCTTTCAGCAGGCTACAGTCAATGTCCAATTCCCCCGACTTAGCAATTATGGGCAAACAATCCCAAAGAAAATGCCTGTACAGCGCTAGTCTCAATGACCTGCAGAAACTAGCCATGTACCCCTCCGTTGTTTGCCGACCACATTCAAAAGCAAGAGGGACACCACCACCTATCCCGTAACCGCGAGCACCATCATTTTGCGTTGTGACACCACCCAAACGCCCAACAGACACACGTGGCGATTCTTACAATATCGCCGTAGGTAGTTATGGCGATAAGCCTTGCGTATATTTACTATACTTTGAGCCAACGACTCCCCAACACGACGCGCCATCACACTGTCCGCTGTCCTGCGGCTCTGTCACCTACCGATTCTGCCAACGGCAAGAACGACGGACGCGCGGAGATCAGGCGCGGCGGTTTCGGACGGGGTAATCGGCGATTAACCGAGAGATTACGTCTGCCCAATGGCGCCCGTTACCGGCCGCGTAGTCCTTCCTGACGGGAGCGAAATGAGATCGCGGGAAGCGGATCGAAACGAGAGGTCATGCTAGATGTCGTCTCGTCGTCGCCCGACGCTCCTGTGGACCGGACAGATTATGTTGAGCGATGATCAGATTCTAACGGGCGATACTTAAGGAGGGCGACAATCGCGCCGTTTCTCCGCAAGGCGTTGTGAAACGGTCTTGTGTGTAACCGTCGCAAACGTTTCCGATATCGAAACGGCCCAGCGGCTTCGTTCAAACCGATTTCCCTGGCGCCAAGACGTTTGTTCAGATTCGTTCATTGCTACGCGTAGCGATGTTGATGGCTTTCACCGTTTGATTATATCCCAAACATTCGTTATATTTTCATTTGAACTGCGACTCGGTTTGTCAAGGGCCAAACAGCTCTTTGCAGGCCTCTCTTCACGCCTGTATGCTCTGCTTCTTTGCACGACGTTCAGAACCGGACGCAGAGATGGTGTCCAGATTGTGTCGACACACTGGTTAGTAAGCGGCAAGTGCACTGGTACCAAAACGAGACACATTTACCTTCTGGAATGAACTGCGTGTTGACAATTGTTATTATATTTCTTCTCTCTTCGATGTGTTCAAAGGACCTGTGCTAGTCACGTGCCGGTCTGTGTTGGAATACATTTGTCGTTAAGGCTTTACGCTTATAATACAAAACAGAGTGCAGAGAAGGGTAGTGGTGAGCATCAGACCAAACTTCGTCGATTAACCATGAGGGTGCGGTGGGGGAGTTAGAAGACAAAAACCCAGAATGTTAATCGCAACAGCCACAAACCAAGCTACCGCTTTAAATTTCAAACCAGTGAATTGGTGTGCCACAGCTGTGCACCTCGGACACTCCGTGACGGAGCTCGCAAGCGATTGTGAACATATCCCACGATCCAGCCCGGCCGAAGACATCACCACATCCCACCTTAACCGCGCCAGCCAATCCACCCGCAATCGTTTGACTACCAGTGCACTTTACCATAACGGCCAGAGGGGACATCAACCCACTTGCGTGTCACCGGGTGAGAGGCCACCAGCACCACCGAGACGGCACCACCAGACTCCCGCTCAACCCCAGCGCCATCCGTCCGTTCTCCCGCCCGCCCGCACACCCACAACCGCGCCCACCTCCGGCCGCCACTGCCGCCGCTACCGCTACTGCGGCAGTGTCGGCTTGGGGGGCGGCCGCGACGGCGGGGGGGCCCGGGACGACGGCGGCGGGGCGGGCGGGAGGCGAGTGGGCGAGCTGGCTGGCGCGGGCGCGGGCGCGGGGCGGGTCGGCACGGGCGGCAGCGGCTGCTGCGGCGGCGGCGCGGGGCCGGCGGGCGCCGCCGCGGCCGGAGGGGGCGGCGGGAGAGGCTGCGTGGGCACCGACGGCGGGCGGCACGAACGCACGCTGCCGCTCCTGCTGCCCCTGCCGTGGGCGCCGTTGCCGTGGGCGTCGCCGTTGCCGTCGTTGCCGTGGGCACCGCCGTTGCCGTTGGCGCGAACGCTGCCGTTCCGCTGCGGGGCCCGAGCGGCGGGAGGAGGAGCGGAGCCCTCGGATTTGACGCGCGTGAAGTTGATGCACCGGCCCTGCGCGACGGGGCACGGGGAAGGGGCACGGGGAAGAGACGCGTCGGTCAAGCGCGCGTTTGTTGTGTCGCGGGAATATTCGCCACTGTTATCGGTTGTGAACAGAAATGCGGTCAGTCGGTCAGTTTTTATTTAAGCTGGAGGAAACCGTTGAGCTACGTAGTTTGTTGTCTCGCAGGAATCACGCATCCAGAGCTTGCAAGCTCACCGGGTATTTGCCGCTGTAATAATAAACGCCGGTCGATATAACGGTTGCTCTTCAGAGCTGTTCTTTCGGGATAGCCGTGTCGAGCGATCTCCCTCTCTCACCACGTTGGAAGCATCACCAGGCGTTAACGTGGGAGAGAGGGAGGTCGGTCGACATGGCTGTCTCGAAAGAACAGCTGTGAAGAACACCCATCATGAATCGAGCCATGAAACCTACATCAATAGATCTATCTATATAAACAACGGCGGAGCTGTTCGACGATAATAGTTCTCAAAAATGTTTACGATTTATAACGCACGGCACAGTATGCGTTCAATCTCGAAGGTATTCGTTGGAAGAGAGGCGCTATATATTATGATGTTATTGGTTAATTAAAGGGTGTTTCTAGTTGCGGGAGGAAACTGGAGAACCTGGAGAAAACCAACGCATAACAGGGGGGAAAACACACAAACCGCAGAAGGGAAGGCACCCGAGGTGGGAATCGAACCGCCTCGGGCAGGACCCTCTTTCTGTGAGGCACGGATGTTATCACCCTCCCATTTTCTTGTCTCTTCCGCTCGGTGTTTCACAGTCATCTGTATATAATGGCGCAGGTGTTTGTATGTACCTATATATGTCCGCACTGAGGGTACCGGGTTCAAATCCTCCCATCAACTCTGTTTACAAGTTCTTATACTATTGCTTGATTTAAGAATGTATTAACGCTTATTTATTGCACCTTCAATGAGCGCTGTTTGTTGCTGGCTGTTTGCCGTTTTGGGATTTTGGGCCTGTGCTCAGAAACTGTGAGCTGCACTATATTAAAATCACAGTTCTGCTTTCATTTCACAAGATGAACCATTCACAGCGGTGACCTATAAGATTTATTGACCGTGAATAATTTCCACAATTGATTTTTTCAAACGTAAGATTTACAACTCATTCATTCAAATATTTGCGCATGTGTGGATAAACATTGATTTAAAATAATAATAATATCCACATTCAAAATAAAATAGATTTCACTGGGAAAATATGTAGCCTAATTTTCATACAACTATGCAACATTCCTCGCAGTTATTCTTGGAAATAACCGCAACGTAAATATGAAAGTTTGAACATTTCCATCCAGCGATATTAAATCACTCTTAAGGGCACTTGGCGCGAGAAGGGATGCAGGTTCCCTGGCAGAATCCGAGCTGGCTCAGATCAAAATAAAATTCCCCTAAAAAAAACACATCGAAATAAACATTTGGCGGCCATTCAATGGAAAAGCCAGGGTGTGAGCTACGGTTTCACGGTGGATGAAGCTGATCACAGACAAAGCGAGCGCGAGGTCACTTTATGAGGTTAAGGTGCAATCACATTGCACGTGGGATGTCTGTTGAGTGTCAACACTGTGTTGTTGTTGTTGTTGCCAGTTTAAACGGCCGGCCACTATCCAGGTTGGCCGGTTGACCACGCAAAATACGCAGCGCTACTCACCGCGTCACCACACCCCCCTTATCATATTACGCTGTTATCATAATTAGGGAAATATGCCAAATATCAGATCGAGGAAAATTCCCAAGAAACGAGGTTGGCGCCGGTATCGCGCTGAATCTCACATCCGTTACTGTGCCGCGCACACGCGTATTAATACCGCGATTTAACGTAATCGGCCGTCCTTCGGGACGCGGCAAGTAAACTCGAGCCTCGCTCGGCCCTGGGACCGCGATGTCCGTAGAAGGCTTGGCAGCGTGGGCATCGCCACTCACGCGTGGCAACACACTTTCCGAGTCTGAGTGTGGGAATTGGTGTCAATTACCGCGGTAGGGTCCTGGCAAGCGCACAGTAGCGCCACTGACCTGCGAGCGTGGCGTGCCTCCATCCCTCCACGGCCGTAATTACTCGAAGGGAAAAACGAGTAAGCACTGTAAACCTAGCACGGAGTATTACATCTACCATACAGTATTTATTTGTTTTGGGAAAAAGTCAGACTTGGCTTCGTCAGTTAGTCGATTTGTATTTAAGCTGGAGGGAACCACTGAGCTGTGTAGCTCTTTTAAATAGTTGTCCTGGGTATAATCCTGCCTTGCGCCCCGTGTCTGCCGGGATAGGCTCCGGCCCACCACAACCCTGTACAGGATTAAGCGGTTTCTGATAATGAATGAATGAACATATTGCTATACACAAGGATGGAACAGCAATGGCAGCAAGCATTAGCACGGACCCACGCACGCAGTCTCCCTCTTAATGTGCCTTTGTTGAAGCCATTAGTTCGAAAGGCCACATGTAAACACGGCACGTGAATGCTAAATCTCTTTCCTTGCAGGGTTCCTGTGAGAATCCCATAGGGCATTATTTACTAAGACGGGAGACTAAATTCCTAGTGGCTACACCATGGGGAATATCAGATTACAGTACATGTAATGACTTCCTGAAGCTTGCACAGCCTTACTTAGCTCCAAGTCTGTCACGAGCTGACGGAACCATCATGTTACTGATGTAGGTTTGCACGGTTCGGTGCGTGAGAATTGCTCTCCGCAGCTGTTCTTTCAGGAAAGCCGTGTCAAACGTTCCTCTTCTCTCCTTTGCGACGTTTCGCCTCCCACGTTGGAGGCATCGTCAGGCGTTCTCATGCAGTGACGTGCGTCGACGCGATGTGTGTTTACAACAAGCGCTTCTCTCTACTGCTCTCCAGGACAGAGGTGACTGGATCTCGGAGGTAGCCCTGTGACATCCACTTCAGTGGGCCAGTCTCTAACACAACGGAAGGCGCTGATCTGAGACACGCTAACGCAAGCTAAGTCTCGTTACACGACGCCGCTAGGACAATTTAGATAAACCTAAGGAGTGATGGGCAAAATAAATAGAAAAAGACGTGTTTATTTTACTGTTTGGTATTGCTGATGCTGTGCTGGCAGTGGTGCACAGTCAACAAACAAAACTCCTTCGTCAATAGCACATGTGCTATGAAGACGGGCCGCTACATATATGTTATATACATGTTTTCTTTTAAGGCAGAGTTTGTTGTTGTTGCCGGTTTGAACGACCGTTATGACAGGTTGCTCCAGGCTGTTATTGTCGAATATGTTGATTTGTGTTTTGCTGTCAAGCGAGCGACTCCCTTGGTTGTCCAGAGATACGGGTTTAAATTCCACATTCATACGGGACATTATTAACAATGCAATATTTACACCGAGTATGCGACGTTTTGGTTGGTATTTTTGAACCGATTGTAAATTAACACACATTACGTTAATAAAGCAACACAATACGTGACAGAGTTTACTTCACTTATCTTTGCTGGGCGTGTTAAAATATAAATTGCGCAAATTATATTGCACTCAGAAACGGTATACTATACTGTAATTCCAAACCCCAACAAAGTTAAATGTTTTTATTAAGGCAGGATATATCCACTAGGTGGCAGACAGCCTTAGTTAAGCCATCAAATCACGTGTTATCGTGAGTAAAAAAAGACCTACTTCACAAACACATGTTGGATATCTCTTACTAAATGCCATAACTTAAAAAAGATTTTAAAAAAATGACATCTTATACGTAAAAAAAACTCGTGTAAGAGCAGACACGCACGCGGGCATAATGGACGTTTCAAAATTAAATCACATCTCGCGGAGGCTTTTCTGGAAAACGAGGCGTGTCCCCCGTCACGGCGTATTTATAAAAAAAAAACATTAGTCGACCAGACATACCTGTCTAAAAATCCCGAAACAATTCAAGCTAATGCGACCGCAAGTCAGACTGAAGGTTTCCCAAACACCTGTGCGCGATGGCAAGTCTCAATAAACAGCAGAACAATTCAAAGCCCCACTCCACTGCTCTGGGCGAAACCTCAAAAGTTCAGCTCGGTTTGCTTGTGTGTAAAAACCGGGCTGTCGTGTGGGTTAGGCGAGGGGAGGCTGCCGGTTAATGGGAGGAGGAGGGGGGGCTGCTTTGGCTCATTTCGTCCCTTTCCAAGAAGTGATTGAAGCCCTCGGCTGGGGTTGCTGCGACTGCCTCGCTGCATAACAAGCATCTGTATTCCACCATGCCCCGCGGGAAGTCCTAATAGAGCTGTTCACCTTATCCTCACAACGCCATCGCATGTTGCTCTAATTCTCACTTAAGGTTCTCTCTCTCTCTCTGAATGTTCAGTCCAGTGGCTGGGATTGTATCGGTGTTAACTTACCGAGTGAGACTCTGCCGTGTTAAGCGTTGAGTGCTTCTGATCCTAACCAGCTCTTGTCTGGTTTTTAAACGAATTATTTTCTCGCGGGTTCAGTAACGTTCAGCAATGAGCTCAATCTCCTGAGTTTGATTCCCCGTAACAGCTAAGGTCAGTCGCGTGTTTGTTGTGTCGCAGGAATCCCGGAAAGTGCTTGCAAGCTCACTGGGTATTTTTCCGCTGTAATAATAAACATCTATCATCTGCTTCTTGTCCCCGACAAACAGCGGAATGTATGCAAGCGTTATGAATTATATTATCACTGAACAGCGTGAAGTATTGTCAAAATATCCCTCATGACTGACACAACATGGGTTGATGCAGCGGTAAATTGACAGAGGGCTCTAAATTATTATTATTTTCTATAAATACGCCTTTAATAAAGTAATAATTGCAATGTTTATTTAGGAAAGTCTCAATAGGTTTTAGGCTATTTTAAAGGAGGGTACTGATTTGGATGTTTGGCCAATCACTTTACAAAAGCAACGGCAAAACAATACCAATCATATCAAATTTGGTTTTAAAGTTAATTTCGTGAGCATTCTACTGTAGACATGGGAATGCAAAATAATGGTTTGGGAGTGCAAATTAATTATGGGCATGTTAAACTGTTATCATGTGACAATCCCACTACAGAGGGCATGCGGCAGTACGCCTCCCACTGTGTAAAGGACAAAATAAGAGCCACTTGCGGGTTATTTTGGGAGACGTCCCGTCATAAATTGGTGGAAACAGAAATAAAACTTTCAAGAAATGAAACTTTCAAGAAAGCAGAATTCCCGCATGTTTTATACTCCGGTGAGTCTGAAGCCCTCAGCCTAATTATCCCAGGGTGGGAAAGATCACAGGACTTCTGAAAATAGTCTGCTCCCTCCCTCCTTCCCTCCCTCCCTCCCTCCCTCCCCAAACTTCCACGGCAGTAAACTTTGCAAGGACATATGTTTGAGATTTAGCCGCTTGACACGTGGAAACGTTCCGCGGTAGAATCTTCTGGTTATCCCGTGCCCATGTGCCCCACAGTTCGACTAAACCGCCAGACGCATGCTCCCACGCAAAGCCACCGCTGCATTCGGGACGGGCGATAACGACGATGACGGGGCAAGCTCGTCGGACGGCTTCCGCCCCCCAGATGCAATCGCTCGTGGATCTTCGGAAATAAGTTTGGAAATCCTGGGATTGATGGTTGCCCTTCAGAGCTGTTCTTTCTGGATAGCCGTGTCAAGCGATCTCTCTCTCTCTCTCTCCATTACGACGTTTTGCCTCCGACGCTGGAAGCATCATCCAACGTTGGAAGCATCATCCAACGTGAGAGGCTCAGAAGAGACCAGTTCCCCACGTGACAATCATCCAACATGTTTGTACACGTGAACAGATACAGCCTATGTAGTCTATCCACTGCTGGATGAGGGTTCTCCCCATGCCGTGCAATTGTGGAGGGGGGTTACTTGATCATACTTCATCTCAGTGTTAGAGATAGGGGCCAGTGTTGTATCGCAGGAATCCCGCTTCGAGAACTTGCAAAGCTCACTGGCTATTTTCTGCTTTAATAATAAACATCTATCTATCTATCAGTGTTAGAGATTGCAGCCAGTGTTAGAGATACGAACCAGTGTTATAGATAGGAGCCAGTGTTGTATCACAAAAATCCCACTTCGAGAGCTTGCAAAGCTCACTGGGTATTTCCCGTTCGTTTACTTCGAGGGCATAGCAGCGACGCGCGTCGACAGAGGCGGCGCGGCTCTGCCCTTAATTGCTCGTGTTTTAGGAGCCACCACCTGTCACATCAGATAGGCATTAATCTCATTGCTGGACGCATCTCAGCCGGCATGTCTCGGTGGGTCGGTGGGGGGATTCGCGAACCTCGCGACAGCCTTGACCACGTCCAGCCTGGGAGCTCATCTGAGCCGAACGACGGAATCATGGTAATGGCAAGAACCCGAAAATAACCTCGGGGTGGCAGAACGGCTGGTGCGGGGAGAGCAGGGGTGGAAGGGGGGGGGAAGCAGCGGGGAGCGAGGGGGGGTGGGTGCGTATCCCAAATGCAGTAAAATCGTATCGTACAGCGAGCTCCATCCGGCCTGCTTGCTTGTTATTAAGATTAAAGTCAGCGATAATGTGGCTTCCATACGTCCGTATGTTCGTTTCGTTCGTACGTTGGTGCGCCGGCTGGTAAAAAGAATTGCAACGTGGTGGGTAAAGTGGCCTTGGTGGCTACGGGGGATCGGAACGGAGCGGGTGGACGCCGCTCAAAGTGGTGGGGTTTAAATCGCGCGATTCGACCACCTGTGATAATGTTCCAAACGATGAATGTCGGCCACGGGCCCAAAGGCTCGGCGGCGCGCGAAATTCCAGCGATAAACGGCGCACGGGAAGCTTTAACAGAAACGCGTTAATGTGTCGTTTATTGGATTGCGTGAGGTGCTAATAACAGGGCGGAAGAGGGGATGGCAGGGAATTCCAACGTCGATTGGACTCGACGGCCAGTAACGGATGAGGCCAAACAGCCAGGCTGGGAGATTGAACGCTCAACGTGGGTCAAGTTACCAAGGTATAAAGTTTTTGGGAACCGTTACGATGGAATTAGCGATAGATAAGTGACAAGGAGGTAAGCGAGTGACTAGAGTGAGTAACTCCATCCATCGGACTTATGCTAAATTCCAAATAAAATGTCTGTGTTTCGTGGCACGCTGCCTTTAATCAGATTCAAATATCAGTCAGTGAGTTTGTATTAAATCTGGGAGGAACCGTTTAGCTACGTCACTCTTTTTAACAGTTATCCAGCAAGCAAATTAGTCAGGGCTATTAGCCTAGGAAGGGTGTCTTTAGACTGTGAGAGGAAACCGGAGTCCCCGGTGAAAACCCACACGGACACGGGGAAAACGTGCAAACTCCACACAAAAAGGCACCTGAACTGCGAATCAAACCTGGGACCTTCTTGCTGTGAAGCAGAAACGCTACTCACTGCGCCACCATGACGCTGCAAAAATATAAATACGGACAAATATTTTGGTTTAACTGATTGCATGATCAGACTTTCCAGGAGGCATTACAGAAGAGGAAGTTAAACCCTGATAAGCTGCGAGGCTCAGTTTGAACTAATGATACTCACGGGGAGTTATGCGTCGATTAACTGCACTGTGGGACTGCTGTGTATAATCGTACTGCACGGCTGGCTGGCTGGCGAGTATGAACACACACGCACGCAGTTGCACCGCACAAGTCCATCCATCATCGTCAGAATGCGCTTAATGCTGAGTGTACAGGGTCGCGGTGATCATGAGCCTATCCCGGCAGAAACAGGGCGCAAGGCAGGGCTATACGCATAATGCGACGCCAGTCCATCACAGGGCACCCCGGGCAATTTAGTCCGCAGGCCAATTAACCTATGCAGAAGCAGGTTTTTGGACTGCGGGAGGAAACCGGAGTCTCCGTCGAAAACCCACGCAGACACGGGGAGGACATGCAAACTCCACACAGAAAGGCACCCAAGCTGGCAATAGAACCCGGGACCTTCTTGCTGAGATGTGACAGCGCTCCTCACTGCCCAAGCGTACAATTAAGTTAAGATAAGCACCAGAATGTATACAACGATTACACTGTAAACGTTTAATGTACAGACAACGTTGGTTCAAGTCCCAACTGTTCACGTTGACCCAACATTGGCATGGATAGACTGCCCCTTGCATATGTTAAAATATTATATTGCCCAGTGCTGATTACGAGCTCACAGCCACAGTAACCATACGTGCATTCATGGAACAGAAATAAATGTAATGAATCTATCGTTTTCTAACACAGTGTACCTTTGCAATACACTCTACTGCATTTACAATTCTGTTCCGAACTATTACCATATTCTCTATATATTGTGGAATTAAATAAATACATGTAATTGCCGCGGCATTGGTGGCTGTGTTTGTGAACCACTGCCAACATTGTAATTGTTCTTTGTGTATGTAATAAAAAGGAATATTGTTATTCGGCATCTGGTAGTTATTTGTCTAAATAAACCCATTTAGAAAGGAGGAAACTGCATTGTGCTTTACCTCTTAATTTTAATAAGATTAACGGAAGGAAATTAATTCAATTTTATTAAATAAATGTATGCAATTGATAGTACAGATATTGCCAAAATTCACTTAAAGTGCATACTTCAAAACAATATAATAACATCATCATCATTATCAGTCCCTGCTTAAGCCAGTAAAGAATACCGGGGGACCGGAGCCTATCTTGACAGACACAGGACACAAGGCAGGACTATATCCAGGATGGGACATCAGTCCATCACAGGCGACTAGGGGCAATGTAGTCAGGAGTCCAGACAGGTGTCTTTGGACAGTGGGAGGCAACCGGAGTACGGGGCAAAAACCCACGCAGACACGCGGAGAAAATAAAAAAAACTCCACATCAAAAGGAACCTGAACTGAGAATCCAACCTAGAACCATCTGGCTTTGAGGCAGCAGCATTACTCACTAGGCCACCATGCCGCCCACACAACACAACATTTGTTTATATTCTATTCGACAATAGCATTAATTACCGACATCAATCTGCAACTGAGTCGTTCTCTCGTCAAATGAATACAACGATGTTCAGAAGCTGACCATCGTGCTTCGAAGAATCGCAAAGAAGAAGAATACCTTCGACATTGAATGAATATGTGCGCGTTATACATGTAAAATTATTATTATCGTAAAGTCCACGTTTATTTACGCACTGTCCCACACACGCGTGTACGAACACACCTATACGGACACACGCACGCGTGCGTTGAATCTGGCTGCACGCTCCCCACACCCCGGCCGCAAAGCGTCTTAACGTCACAAGCGGGTCAAACCCAACCGCCGCCACAAAGCTGTGCGAGTCGGCCACCCTCCGCGGCGCCGACGCAAACCGCTCCCTTCCTCCGGGGCCACGGCGCGAGCGAACGGGCGAGCGAGCAGCTGGCAACCCGGCGCCCGTAGCTCGCAAACCACGCCGGCCGTAGCAAGGGCAGCGGTCGGCAGGCGACGCAAATCGCCGGCGAAATGTTTTCGCCCGGCGGAGCCCGCGAAAAGGTCCGCCCTGTCAAGATGCCACTTTGGGAAAGGGCCGTCCCTTCAAGCAGTCCCATCCGATTAGGGAGGCGCCGCGCGGAGAGGGGGGCACCCGACGCCCAACGTCCGCTCCGATTTGCATTCGGCCGACGGAGTGGCCGGCGAAAGAACGGCGGGGCCAACACCGCGAGGCATGTACCTGTCACGGCGCACCACTCCGCAACCCGCTGCTAACTAGTTTGCGTTTTTATTATTCCGTTGTAAAAAAATTTTTTTTTACTATTGTTATTATGGTCGCGACCGCTTCCGGCGCAGGAGAGTGCTCGTTTTTTTTTTATTCTCGGCCCGCTAAAAGATGACGGTCAAGCGAACGCTTCGCCGGGATTACGCGAACGTGTATCCTAATAATCGTACGAGTAATTGAATTAAATCTCCCACGGGGCTCTCTCTATATCTCTCTGAGAAAGTCTGGTGAATGTCCCAGTGCTCCGGCCCCGATGCCGCTGATTGTTATTTTTCCCAAAGGCGGCGTGAACGCGAGATGTATGGTTCGTTTCAGGATCTTGTTGCCAGAGCCACTGCAATAAAATGATAACGGCCGTGCGGTGCTATCGCTGAATTCATTTTGCCGACGGAGAAACTAAGATTTTAATCCTGCAGTAATAGGGTTTATAGTATAATAATTTATTAAATGTATTTAGTACCTTTGACCCAGAAGTCCAAAGGACAGCAGAGAGGTGGGGGGGAGGCAGCCGCCACAGTGTGCCGTCGCCAACCCGCCTGACACTAAGTCTTATATATATTATGTTATCGGCCACTTAATGAGTGTTTTTTAGTTGTGGGAGGAAACTAGAGAACCTGGAGGAAACCCATGGAGAACAGGGGGAGAACAAACAAACCGTGCGTAGAAAGGTGCCAGAGGGGGGAATTAAACTGCCTTGGGCAGGACCTTCTTTCTGTGTGGCACAGATCTAACCACGGTATCTAATAGGTTACATCATTAATTTATGCACCAAAATATTAAACAATCTAAAAGCCCGTATTGGATATTTCCTTTGCCGTATAAATGTATGCACTTAATTCTAATAAC
>JAZEWU010000038.1:3854244-3873984 GCA_036362915.1 Geotria australis | reverse complement strand
AGGACACCACGCTGGTCAGTGTTCGTTAGCGAATGGGGAGAGCCCAGGTCCAGTCCTGCTATCACGTGCCGCTGACGTCAGCCACAGCCAGCAATCAAACTCAGGTTAATGGGTATTAGCGGAGTGTGCTAACCACTGTACCACCCCTCCACCCCATTACACAAACATAATAAAGATTTACACATTAGCCTTAATCCCAAATGACTGGGGCTTGATTAAAGCGTGACGGGGTTCAGAATTTGAGACGTCAAGTCGAGCTCAAACAAAACACCACAAACACATAAATCATTTTCTGATTGCGATTCGGATCGCTTACACAGCGCCGTAGCGTGAAAGCTACGCAGCAAGGGCGCTGGACGTTCTCGCTCTATTTAAAAATGGCCAGATTGCAGAACAGCCAGCCATTTAAATGCAACTCAGCCATTTGCAGACACGTGGCCAAAAATTCCTCTCCCTGGATTTTTTTTTCTCCCTTTCTCTCTGCAGCAGCAGCAGCAGCTCCACTGAACACACAGCATGTCAGGAAATGAGAAACACCAGGAAGGAACAAACTGCCGCGGCTTTCCTAGAAAAGCCCCGTACATACCAACAAGCGAGCCTTTCACGTGATTACCTGACCTGCCACTGCCGGTAAAACGCTTGCCGACAATACCGTGTTCTTTAGCCACCTCGGTTTTTTTTAAACACTCGAACACGTACGGGGCAATTTGTTGTTTGTTAATCCACAGTGAACTGCGGCGTCAAGGCCATCCTGAAGCGGTGTCGGTAGTGAGCGTCGCTTGGCCATACTTCGCCACTCTGGTCAGTGTGAGTTACTGAAAAGGAGTGGGCATGGGGTAAAGGGGGCCATCCCAGGACCATTTCAGATATCGCTACCCACTCGAGTCGATCGTGCCTGGGACTCGAACTGAGGCGGCTGAGTTTGTAGTCCTGTGTCAGCCGTCCAGTTTTTATTTAAGCTGGAAGCAACCTTTGAGCAATGTAGCTCTTTTAACAGTTTTCCCACGTGGAGGGGTAAGCACGTTACAACATCTCAGGACACCGGAGGCAATTTAGTCAGGACAATTAGCCTATGCAGCAGCATGGCTTTGGACTGTGGCAGGAAACTGGAGTATGCAGAGAATACGTATGCGGACACAGGGAGAACATGCAAATACTCCACGCAGAAAGGTACCCGAGCCGGGAATCGAACCCAGAACCTTCTTGCCGAGAGGCGTCAGAGTTACTCACCGCGCCATGTGTGCGGACCTCTACTACAGAGATTCCTCTGTCCCTCATTTACCGAACCCGATGAATAATTTGTGCTGAAAAAACAGTGATTTTTTTTGTCTGTAGCTCAGTGGAAAAAAGATCTCTATGTTTTGACTGTCGAGCCTTCTTGACAAAGGGTGCTTTAGAGGGAGACTTTGAAACAAACTGGAGGCAACGAGTGGAGAATTTTGATAATGATATAGGTGGAATGAAGGGTCCATCCATTGATTAATATTGCTTCTTAAGATCACGATGCATGCATTAAACAATGTGTCACAACATTGTTTTAGTTCAATTGAGATATTTCCCCACTCATATCAGAAATTGTCGAAAAAAAAAACTTTGATTGAATCAGACCGGTTAAGTTTATACGTAGGCTTTCGCAACAAATATTATGATTGATAATTAGTTTTTTTGGGTTAGATTATTGAGGCACATTGTCCATTTATAATTACGACCAACCAACACCCGACAGGTGCCAATCAAATCAGGCTGTTAAGACAGTTGAGCTGCTGTTAAACATGATGATTACGGTCGTAATTTCCACTGAGACATCTTATAAAAAAAATGTCAGAATGTTAATTGCCATCCAACATTCCGGCTATGCTCAGAACAACCCGACAACTATATTTCAAAGCAGCTGTCAGGTGGTGGAAGATGACGATCAAACGCTTACATTACACAGACATGGCCTAACTCAAGAAAAACGAATCATCCATCCATTGTCAGAAACCGCTTAATCCTGTACAGGGTCGCAGTGAGCAGGAGCCTATCCCGGCAGACACAGGGCGCAAGGCACGGCTATACCCAGCATCGGACGTCAGTCCATCACAGGGCACCGGGGCCAATTTAGTCCGCAGGCCAATTAACCAATGCAGCAGCGTGTCTTTGAACTGTGGGAGAAAACCGGAGTGCCCGGCCAAAACCCACGCAGACACGGGTAGAACATGCAAACTCCACACAGAAAGGCCCCCCGAGCTCGGATTCAAACCCGGGACCTTCTTACTGTGAGGCGGCAGCGCTACTCACCGCGCTGCCCCGAAAAACCAATCAGGCCCTTGGAATGTCTGACTTATACCATTCACACACACCCACAGACTCTCGACACAGACGCGGCGCGGCGGGCTCTCGGCCCAGTTAGGTAATGAGCTCTGCACGTACCTTGTCTCCCTGCTGCGGTCTCATGAGCGACACGCGGTCGTAACCGCGGCGTAAGAGCACCCAGATGGCATCGAGCTTCCCCTGCGAGGCGACACGACGACAACAACAAGGCGAACCGCGTTAATCCGCCGTCCGACCCGGGCACGGCCGCGTGTCCGGCCACATCTGTGTGCGTGTTTGTTGTCGTGTTGTTGTTGCCGGTTTGAACGGCAGCTATCCAGGAAGAGCAGTGTGCAGCAGGGTGGCACGGTGGTGACATCCGCGCTTCACAGAAAAAGAAATCCTGCCCGTGGCAGTTCAATTGCCGCCCGGGGCACCGTTTCTGTTTGAAGTTTGCGTGTTCTCCCTCTGTTCTGCCTGGGTTTCCTCTGGGTTCTCCGGTTTCCTCCCACAAAGCACAGCAAGTTGGCACAGTATGGAAGTCAGGTGGTGCATCTGCAGTCCATGACACCTGGGTCTGTCCTGTGACCTCCTGTCGGCGAGCCTTCGACACTTCACGTGATAGCCTCAAGGTGCATATAGCCTCGCACAGGCGCCGTGGTGACGTCACCTCCACCGAGTGGAGAATGGCGGTTGTTGTTGTTGTGTCCGCAGGTCCGCTCGGCCTCAAACGAGCGGCATAACGAACCCGCGCGGCGCGATAAGGGAGGCGACGCGTCGACCCCTCACCTTGATTGGCGTGTACCACTTGCGCGGAGGCTGCCGCTGGTGCTTGGGTTTGCTGGGGCCGGTTCTCAGCGGCTCAAACTCTTCCTCGGGGAGCTTGATGACGGCGTTCTTGGGCTTCTCCAGCTTGGCGCCCTCCTCCGTCGAGCCCTTGTCCCCCCAGCGCACCTGCGCGAGACAACGAGCGGGAGGGGGCGCGAGAAGCCCTGGTTTATCACTGGCCCTATGGGCAGCTGCTCTTTCGGGACACCCACGTCGAGAGAGGAGGCACGCTCGACCACGGTAATCCCGAAAGAGCATCTCTCGAGAGCGACCCTCGCGCAAATCCGTTTCTAAACGCGGCAACACGAGCTAGGCGCGCTCAAGCGGCGGTGAAGCAGGCCACGCGTGAGCGGCGACGGTGCCTCCGTCACCTCCATCCTCTTGATGCCTCCCACCCCGCGGCCGCCGTAGTAAGACGCATCGACCGTCGGCCACTTCTTCTTGGGCATCTCATCGTCGGACGAGTCCTGAGCGCGCACACGCGTGGACACGGACGGTGGGTGAACGACGGGAAGATTGAAGTGTCTTTAAAAAATAAAATGATAAACACAGTTTATAACGCGCGACATATTTACTCACTCAGAGGTGTTAGGAAACCGCGGGGGGAGGGGAGTTAGCCTCGCGGGTTAGCCAGCGCCAACCCGCCAGGCACTGTGTCACGAGGGAGAGAGGGAGAGTGCTCGACACAAGTATCCCGAAAGAACAGCTCTGAAGAGCAACCATCAATCGCTACTTGTGTTGTGCCCATCAAGGCCAAGCATTGAACTTGGACCGTTCTTGCCTCTGTTAGCATTAACGTTTTATCAGAGCTGCAATCGTGTTTATAGTTTGTGCGATTCTGTTTTGCCACTGTACAGTAGCTGTTTTACTTGCATAAATAAACAGGTGAAACGGAAAGAAACCTGCGTTCCTGTGATCATAGCAAAGTCCGCAAACCACACTGTCCAACTTTAACCCAGCTTTAAACCACGAGCATATACAGGGAACAGCTCTTATGTCAATCCACTGCTGGATGAGGCTCTGGCAACTTGCGTGGGTCGTGCGGCTGATTTGACCATACTTGTTCACGCCGTTCAGTGTGGGTTGGTGAAGGCGGGCGGCTAAGATGTATACTGTTTAGATAGATGTTTGTTATGACAGCAGAAAATACCCAGTGAGCTTGCAAACTATGGGTGTGGGATTTATTCGATACAACACTGGCTTATATCTCTAACACTGGCTCTTACCTCTAAGACTGGCTCCTAGCTCTAACACTCGAAAGCATTGGATGCGGGATTCCTGCAATTCAGCAAATGTTCGAGCAATTTCTCTCATTGAGCATCATTGAAGACCGACACAGCAAATGAGGTGGGTGGCCAACACCACACCCGGCCACCTTTTGCTCCCCAGTCCTGTTGTTTACACTCTACACTGCAGCCGTTCCTCATTTGAGGCAAAGTCGACTTAGGGGACGCCTTTGACCGGTTCATATAATCGTCAGTTATTTGTTGCAGAGCTGGAATCAAACTGGTATCACCGGATTCGGAGCGCAGTGCGCTAACCGCTACGCTGCGGCTCGCCACACACACATAAAACCACCCATCACATTACCTCAAACATATTACGGTAATATATTAACAGATGCTCCGCTGCACTGCCTTACGTTATGAAAACGTAACATTTCAAAACTCTCAACGTGAGTGCCAGCGATCTTTTTTTGTTTGGACGCAGCCACCCCTCGCCGCAGCTGCGCACGAAAAACGCCGGGACAATTTCGAGCCTTGAAAAAAAAAAGTTGAAAATGTTACCTTGTTTTCCTTGGCAGTGCAATTAAATATTCCGTACAGTAGTCTGTCAAGAACTGGAGTTGCAATGACATGCCTTGTGGTCACGGCAGATGGTCAGCTGGAAAATATGTGGCAAGGCTGCTGCTGTTTCTGCCCGTGATGAATAATTTTCATGACGGTTGCTCTTCAGAGCTGTTCTTTCGAGACAGCCGTGTCGAGCGATCTTCCCTCTCTCCCTCGCGCAGTTTCGCCTCCCACGTTGGAAGCATCATCAAGAGTTATGGTTGTTAATTCGCGTATTTTTTCCCAACTGTAATTTGACCATCGCGCTGCTTCGAAGAATCGCTAAGAAGAAGATGGCAGATCAATGGCCCCGGTGCCCCGTGATGGACTGGTGTCCCACCCTAGGAATAGCTCTGCCTTGCGCCCTGTGTCTCCCGGGATAGACTCCGGCTCACCGCAACCCAGTACAGGATTAAGCGGTTTCTGACAATGCATGGACGGATGGTTGAAGTCTCCCTTTTATGTTTTCTCACCTTCAAATAATGCATCCAGATTCGCACATTACGTCTACATGAAATTTTCTGGTTAATTATAAATAAACACACACACGTTTTGTACGGCAGCCAAAAACGCTATCGTGGTAAGTGGCACAATCCGGCGTATTAAGTATTAATGACACCGTAGTGCCCGACATTAAGCAGAAGGAATCTAAACGATCTAAATTTACCGCGTTTTAGCTGCTTAAGCAGAGTGTATGCAATTGCAATAGACAGTCGGAACTGAATCAATAATGCATGCATTAATTCGTCATTACCCGTGGCCAATCCACTGCTGGATGAAGGCCTCCCCACACTGACGCCACCTCTCAAAATCCTGCCATGTAACAAAGACAAAGTCTGCCCTAATAGTCTTTGACAGACCCTTGGGGCAAGTGCTGTTAGCGAGCACCTATGAAGGCTGGCACAGCACACAAGGGGTTGGGTGACGAACACCACACCCGACCACCTTTGTCTCCCCAGTGCAGACGTCTACACACCTCACCAGTTACTCATTTAAAGCCGAATCAATGTAGGAGACGTTCAGATATTCGCCACTGTTATCGGTTGTGGAAGAAACCGTTGAGCTACGTAGTTCTCTTTAACAGTTTTGCGCATTTGTAGTCTAGCAGGAATCACGCATCCAGAGCTTGCACGCTCACTGGGTATTTTCTGCTGCAATAATAAATATGTATCCATCCAGTCAGGAGGTCCAGCGATGCGGTAAGTTGCTTACGAGTTCAATCCCGGTCCGGGGTCAACTGAGCCCATCGTTCCCGCAGGGTGGTTTACAATGAGCAACGCTGCACAACGAAGTTGACAGTGGCTGTATTGCGGACAGACTCGCCCCCAACCACAGGAATGTGGAATATCCACTACTGGGGCTCAGGGCTGTAAACAAGTATTGAGCACCACCCACGTTCAACCGAGCAGGAAACCGCTGTTGTATTTTTAATTTTTTTTAATGAATTAACGCATCTGAGCCAGTTTCCCACGGCCAGTTTTGTCATCTGCTCTTCACGTTGGAAGCATGATCAGGACAAGGGAGGCGAAACGTCGCGAGGGAGAGAGGGAGGCCACCTCAATCAGGGCCTTCTTTCTGCGAGCTGCAGACGCTCCCGCCGCTTCAACTTGCCGCTCACGCCAATCGCTGGTTTTACGAGGCGCGCCACGGCAACACCAGCGACGCAACCGGGAGAAGCGCCGACAGCGACGACCGCCGCCGAGGTGGCGAGCGGCCAAACCGTAACTCAACTTCGTAAAAGGTTTCTCCGGCTTCCTGCGGGCTTATGTAACTGGCATCGCGACGCAAGCGAGGCGCCGTGACCGCACCGCACCGGACAATAGCGCCGCTGTGCTCAGCGCGGCCGGGGTGAAGCCGAGCGGTGAGCGTCGGCATCTGCCACCGCGTGCCGTGAATCAGCGCGGTTCCGTCTGGTCTCGCCGCTCGCTGCCGTTACTGCACCAGCGGCACCGCCTGGATGACTTCCCCCCCCCACCCCGACGCCATATTTTATTTGAAAACTGTGTGCAATGCTGTGTGTAAATGTGTTTTTTTGTTGGTCGATTTAAATTTGGGACATATATGAATCTTGTATATATTTGAAATTATTGTCAGCAATTCGCATGTTTGTTGTGTCGCGGCTTGCAAGCTCACTGGGTATTTTTCTGCTATAATACGAAACATCTATCTATCGATATCGCTGCGGTTTCGTCGCTCCTCAGTATTCGCGTGTCGGCCACGAGCAGGCGTGGAATTTGCTCGTGTAATAAGCTGCGTTTTTACTATTATTAAAAGCCAAGCCTGATGAGTGATCTGCTTGACTATCCGACCCACACTGCCCAGCGTGGTGAAGTACAGTCAAAGAGACCCCCCCATAAAAAGTACAGTGCGAAGGAGGCCTTCGCCCAGCGGTGCGTAACAAACGACCGAACTCGATTTAACCAGCGCAGTTGTAAATAGAACTAAATTTGTGTCAGTAGGCAACGTTTGAGAGCCTCGGCCAAAATATTTATTGGCAGTTCATTCCTGTGCGGCAGCGGCAGCACTCACAGAAGCACAGTATGCCAGCTTACATCGGAGGCTGTGTCCCAGTTTGGAAATCAACCCCCGCTCAGAAAGAAAGCGTCCACTGTTCCAGTGTGGTCTGAGTTTTACGGGATTTGTAAGTATTCCGTTAGCCGCAGCTTGACATTATGGTTTCCATTCGGCAGAGGCCCCCCGATCGCTCCCCTTTGGCCTGTTTAATGGGTTCACCTGGTGTCGTGTTCGCTAATCGACGCAAAGAGACGCAACCGGCAAGTGTCCAGCGATCGTGCCGTTATGGAACTGTGGTTGAGAACTGAGGCTCTTTCGGGATAGTCGCGTCAAGCGTTCATCCTATCCCCTTCACGAAATTTCGCCTCCCACGTTGGTAATTCAACAAGTAACCTTCTCTTTGCGAGTCTAAATGCTGAACGCAGGTAGGGAAAAAGTCACATAAAATAACTTGATCTGTAGGGAAAGACAATACATGTTTATGACTTAGTGTACACATGTGTTGGCAATGTGTGGGAGTTTTTAAGACGACATAACGACTGGCCTTCGTTTTGGAATCGTGTCAAATATGTACTCCATATCGGGTGAGATTAAACACAACTTAAGAAAAAAACCGCAAATCTCAAAAAACGGCGCTGGGAGACACTGCGATAAATTTTCACGAGAAATAATTCCGACGGCGCAGATTTGGTCCGGGAATAAAAACTCCCGAATGTACCGCGACACTAAGTGTCCGCACGTGCGGACAAACGCCGGTCTCCTCTCAGCGCGTTAACGTGAAAATAACCACTCCGACCCGAGAAACATTAAACAAACCACGGCCGCCCCTCTGTTTATAAAACGGAGATGATTACAGTTTGGAATCGATTCAAAGTGCAACAATGGAAACGTTGTTACGGTACATTTGTCTCAATTTGCTCCCTCCGCAAGACACGGACGTAGTGTCAGAACGGTAATATAAAGAAACTTGATTGCCTGGAGAAACCGTTAGCCAATGACTTGTAGCTACAAACGCAACGTAAACATACATTACGGATTTCTGAGTATGGGTGTGCGTTCTGTAATCCCTTATGTTTTTTTTACGGTGCGTTTGTAGCTGTAATAAATACATCAACTCGCACCCCGATATATACAACTCACACCGGAGGTAGAGGATGTTTCCTGCTTTGTACGACCTTTCAGGCAGAAGTGTTTAGGTCAGTGAGGAGTGGGGGTCGCTGTGTAACTTGTCCAAGCTTTGTGCGGAGCGGAGCTGTAGCGGTTAGTACTCTGCACTATGAACCTGGCGACCCGAGTTCGATTCTAGTGCACGGCCAATAACGGTGACGATTTTCTGAACCGGTACTGGGCTTCCTTTAGGCCAACTCATCGTCAAATGAGTACCTGGTGCGGTGTGTAAACATCGTCACTAGGGAGACAAAGGTGGCCGGGAGTGGCGCTGGCCACCAAATCCTCGTGTGCCGTGCTGGTCTAATGTATTTTCACGCGTAAGGCCCAAGGCGCAACATAAAACCGCAGAGGTGGGGGGAGGCAGCTACGCAGTCAGCCAGCGCCAACCCGCCAGGCACAGCTTCCTATATATTATGAACTCAGAGAAAACCCACGCAGAACAGGGGGACGAACACACAAGCTCCACACAGAAAGGCGCCCGAGGCGGGAATCTCAAACTGCATCGGGCAGGACTTTCTTTCTGTGAGGCGCGGACGTTACCACTCTGCCACATTCAGACAGCTCTGGAAAAAATCTCTCAAACCTTACCTCGACGATCGCCGGTGGCGGCGGCGGATCTTTAATGACCTGGAAGAAAATCAAGATTAACATTTTAGATATTTCGCCGCACGGTCCGTAAGAACACGCTTTCTGCATACCACACCGAAGCATTAAACATACACGACGGCCGAATGCCCATCTTCGCCGCCAAAACTAATTTACAAAAACAAACGTAGCGCTTGGCAAGCGAAACGTCATCAATCTCGCACGATAGCTCAACGCCCTCAACCAACACGCGTCGACGGCGAGACTTACCGCCGGACAAGGAGTTGGCCGCGCGGCCCAAACGCAGGAGAGAAAACCGTGCGTTTTACAAAAAAAAAACACACAACGGTCTGCGAAAGCGATCGGCGCGTGTCGTTTCCTGCCGGCCGTGTTTACGCGCTGGTCCGCCGCGGCGCTAAGTACGAGCGCAGACGCGGCTTCAGCCTGAATTATCGTCGCGTCTGCGAGGCCTCGACAGCCGCCACACTCCTGGGAGCCGCTCCACACGTTACGGCTCTGTTTGTAAACACGCTGCGGCGTAAACAACCGCGCCGCGCGTACGCCACAAGTATTAGCAGGAGTCCCGTAAAGAGCTCGCAAGCTCACTGGGTATTTTTCTGCTGTGATAATAAACATCCATCCATCAGCGGAGTCCGCGCGACGACTCAAGCCACTGTTTATGGTCAGATGACATTGTCACCTGATCGTAAACCGAGCCGGACAGACGGAAAAGGAAAGGGTTAACAGCCGAGGGACCAGTGGTGTCTCCACGGCCTTCGCCACTAGTATATTGCGTCTTAAAACCCGGTACGTGGCCTTCTTTACGCGTGACCAGATGCCATTAACTTTATTGGCGCTGGGGACAGTCAACAACTTTATTTGCCACCACACTGCCACATCTACCACTGCCTCCGCATTATCATATGCACGTTAATTCCCAACGTCCACTCTGCGTTTCTTTATACTCGACTGCCTTGTTTCCTTCTTTCCCAGGATGTGGGATTTTTTTTGTAAACGAACCCAAAGTTTGGCTAGTTAAATAAATAGACAAAGTCTCCCCGTCACACAAGTCTTTGCTTAGAAAGCAACGCATTTTTTTGTGTTACATATCACATTGGCTGCACGGGCCTTCCGGGAGTGAATTTCATCATCGCTGGCTTGGCACAAGCAAAAACGCCGGACGGGTTTCAACGTGTATTGTCTCATCAGCAGTCAGGCTCGCTGGAACCAACGCTGGTAAACGTTAATCGCCAAATAGCGCTTGTGTTGGATACAAGTCCCACGGTTGCGTGTGTCTTGCGATTCAAACGATACGTCGAGGGACGGATCGATACGAATCGATGAGTATGGATGACATCATCGGCAAGTGGACGGGGGACGCTTACCAGAGTGCAGCACAGCGGCCAAAACCACCAGAAGATTGCCAGGGCCAGCAGCAGGAAGAGGATGAGCAAGGCGATTGCCAGGATGGTTCCGTCCGACTGCGGGGTGTTGACAAGAAGACGGCGTCAGCATTAATAATAATAATAATAGCATTTTATAGAGCGCCTTTCACCCGAGGGTCACAAAGCACTGTACAAGGGCCGCGGAGAGAATGGCATGTGAACAACCACAGAAAAAACAACTAATAAAAACACGGGGAGAACATGCAAATGTCACACAGAAAGGCACCCGAGGCGGGATTCGAACCTGGACTTTCTTGCAGTGAGGCGGCAGCGCTACTCACCGCGCCACCATGCCGCCCTTCACCGTATTATTATAATTTATTAAATATTTCAAACAGTTCGAGGGAACACATCTGACGAGCGTCTACGGGGGGGTTTAAAAGACGGCTGTGGCCTGCTGGAAAATTGAAAACAGTGTTGGGACGAATACAATTTCCCATCGTTTCAGAGGAGCAAACAAAGAGGGCAGTCGTACGGAGACAGAGAGAGGCTCCGGAACCACCGTGCGTGTGGGTGACCCAATGTCCCAACTGTGGCATTCACACAGATGTTCCGATGTCCTCTAACCATCAGAACCGGTCGCTTCACACGGCAACGTTTGTCGCTGAGAATGGACCTTTGTACGGTTTCCACACTGTGGCGTCTACGTGTATAGAAGGCCTCTTGTCAATCCACTGCTGGACGAGGGCCTCTCCCGTGTCATGTGGTTAATACGACCATACTTCACCACCGCTGGTCAGCCCGACTGTACCCTTATTATTCAGATTTGCACCGAGTGCTGAAAAGGAACAGTCCAAGTTTATCTTCATTCTTTAAAAAAATAATTGTAGCTTTATACTATATTGAGAAACACAATAAACGAACTATTCATTCACTCACCCGTTTTAAACGTCGCAAAACAACACTTAAATCATTAAAAGCACTCGAGAATGTTTAACATTTCTTCGTAGGAATTACGCGTTAAAACCATTTATAAACCAAACGACAAAAGCGGCGTTGTAATAATGTACGCGTTCCCCCTCTCAGCGATATTTTTCTACCTCGCGGAGCGAATAAAAAAGAGAGAGAAATCTGGAATCAAACTTGACGCGGAACTTGCACAAACACACTTGTAAGGCAGCTGAGCATTTTTCTTTTTCATCGGGAGTGTGAGAAAATGGGGCGCCGATTAAATAACACTCCGCGCTGACGTGCTTACACAATGGGTGTGGTGGCGGTGGCGGCTGAGCGAGGAATCGACGCAGGAATGCGAACTTCGCACTTATGACGGCGCTGGCGACGCGCGGACGGATCGCTCCGGACCGTCCGTCCACAAACGGGAGTCGAATCGCTGTCAGGAGCTGCGTTGAGAAGGAACGCTCGAGGACGAATGTTCGACAAGACTATCCCGAAAGAGCAGCTCGCGCACGGCTATCCCGAATGAACAGCTCTTGACAGCCATGCTCATAGCGTCGAGCCGTGAAAACTCAACATCAATTGGAATGGGAATCGCTCACGGAGACAATGAAATTGTTGGAAAAAGCTAGACAGAGGTTTATGAGAAAACCATAACCCCCAAGTTAAACACTGTTGTAGTCGTCAGGCCTGTAATTATTTGGGCCCTCCCCGGCCTCAGTGTGATATTATGGTGTTTATTATTTATTTTATTTACGTTTGTTTACCCTGGAATGCGTCACTGAGTCACACGACTGTTTTTCAGGAGGGTCCTAACTGGTCGTTGCAATAGGGGGGGGTCGGGGTGATGTAGCTTCGGCGGCACGGTGGCGGCGGCGAACAGTGCCGCCGCCTCACAGCAAGAAGGTCCCTGGTTCAAATCCCGGCTTGTGTGCCTTTCTGTGTGGAGTTTGCATGTTCTCCCTGTGTCTATGTGGGTTTTCGCCAGGCACGCCGGTTTCCTCCCACAGTCCAAAGACATGCTGCTGCATAGGTTAATTGGCCTGCTGACTGATCGCCCCCTGTGTCGCTCGGAGCAGTGTCCGTCGTTCCGGTTCCACGCGCCAAAAAGCATGGCGGTGCGTTCGGTCGGTATCGCGGTCAGCTCGTCTCGCGTGTACACCTGTGTTTACACCCGTGCGTACACCCCGGGAGCGGTGGCTCAGTGGTTAGCGTGCTAGGCTGCAAACATGACGACCCGAGTTCGAATCCCGCTCACGGCCAACACCAGTGACGATTTTCTGAACCGGTCCTGGGTCTCCCCTAGAGTCGACTCAGTCTCCAATTCGTACCTAGCGTGGTGTGTAAACATCGCCACTAGGGAGACAAAGGCGGCCGGGCGTGTCGCTGACAACCCACCCACTCGCGTGCCGTGCCGGCCATCATAGCCACTCGCTAACGGCACTTGCCCCTACAGTCTGTTAAGGCTATACGGGGGATTTTTTATCTTTGTCTTTGCACACCCGTGTGCCGGAATACGCACCGTCGCGCCACGCAGCAGCACCCACACGCGTGTGCGAAACTCGCGCCCGGCAACCTGGGCTTAAAATACCCTCCACCACTCGCTCAGAGTACCCGACGCGAACGCGCGAAGTTTGTACTCGATCAATTCTGCGCGAGTTTGTTTTCTTCCGAAGCCAAGAATCGACTTTTGGCGCTGTGCCTCGATACACCGGGTGCTTTCCCACAGCCGCGCTTGTGCTTGATGGTGGCTGCAGAGTATAGGGCACTCACAAACTGAACGCTCAGGATCGTAACGGTGGCTTAGTCTGGCTTACTGACTTTCGGGCATTCGCACCGAACCCTAAAGGTGGTTTAGTCTGGCCTCTACGAGCCTCAGGCATTAACCCTGAAGCCTACGAAGCCCTAAAACGTCGGTCTGGCTCCCCTTGTACGCCCTTGTGCGTTTTATCGGTGAACGCGCAGAATTATAAAGGTGCCGTCGTCTGGCTCACTGAGCCTTGGGTATTAACGATGAACCCTTCGAATCATGTATATACTTTAATAACATATACATTGTCCTTGAAACTGATTGGCCCACACCAGAGGAGGCTTTCTTTAGTCTCGCCAGTGTTAGCTAAGTGTTGCCAAAAGGCGCACAGCTCAAGACAACGCAGATATCAATCCATTAGTACCATGTTTTGCCACAAAGCATTTGTTTTGTAAAAAAATTACACTTTGTGAAAGGTGTATATCTGGTGCTTTAAGATCGTAACACTTGTATTATTGCCAGAAAGGGAAAAAAACATTTCCTCTTTTTACATCATCTATGTAGTGGCAAAAAGGTACCCGTAGACAGACGGCATTAGTCTGGCCTGCCGAGCCTCGCGGATGAATACTGCATTAGCGGTGAGTCCGTTTGGCTCTCTGGGTATTATCGCACCGCGTGTATGTATGCGGTGACCTTCCCGTATCCTTGTTTGTGTACGCAATCTAAATATGAAACAATTGTACAAACAAAAGACAGTATTATCTGCTGGAAGTCGTAACGTCATACGGTACATGACGTCGCAACAGCCTGCGTTCCTGTTGACTGTCTAGCGACAGATGCAACTGATTAATAGATACGCGCCGGCAGGACGAGCATTCTCGGCAGATAGCGACGGCCTATTAATGTCAGAATGGCGTGCGTGGCAATGGTGTCTCCGCTACGACAGCTCATCGGGACATTTACGACCGAGCGTCCCGCGCTCCAAAACAAGGAACGCAGAACGGCGCTTCTCAATCGCGGTGCCTCCCGCCGCACCTCTGTCAAACTACCACAACCTCGGCCTTCAAAGGCCTCCCCAAGCAGCACCTATTCCTCCAGGCGAAACCCACACTGAGCTCCGCTCCATGCCTCCGTATCCGCATTTCGTCCATGATCAGACATGGCTATCCCGAAAGAACAGCTCTGAAGAGCAACTATTATTATCGTATCAAATATTACGATGGAAGGTTCTTACGACTTAGTGCCTCTGTCGAGTCTTTTATTGTTTTTGTTGGTTAGTTCGAATGTTTGTAGGCTACTGATTAACCATGACATAATGTACTCGTTTCCCTCCACGTATTTGTATTATTACCATTATTAATATTTCTAATTGTAATCGGATTTCCGTTGAATCCACCAGCATTTTCCGTAGAAACTCATCTCCAATCATGTGATAGAAGTCAATGGGAAAAAATGGGTCGCGAAACATACTTTGGCTTTACGGACAACTTTTCAGGAACGTATCCGCTCCGTAGATTGAGGAATGCCTGTATTATTTCCTTCTTAAAACATGCTTTGTTTTAAAAGGTAACATCGAATTTAAGCCAGTTGAGAGGCATATAAAATAAACGTCTGGCTTATACTGCTAGAGAGATGTAGATTGTTCAAATTTTGGAGAGATCGTTCAAAATTGCATTCTGGTTTTTTTTTCTTAGTACTTGCAGACACAATAAGCTACCTAATGTGGGTCACCACAACCATTAAAGATTTCGCGGTTTCACAAACACGTGACACATTGACATCTGCCGGGGCAGACATGCGGAATGGACAGACTCACAGCGATAAAAGCCCTCCAGCAATTCTTATACAGGGGTTGAAAAAAAAAAACTTTTTAAAAATAATTTTGCGAAGGGCGGGTGCGTAATTCCTTGCATATGTGCAGCTATGCAGAGCCTCCCAATGCAGTCTGAGTTTCAGCTTCAACAAAGGAGATCTTTTGTGGAAGCTGTACCTTATCAAGCTGTGTAAAAAACAGCGGCGATCTACCGATGCATCTAGTTCGTATCAATTCTTAAGAGGCATGATACGAGCATTGAATCGTATGTAAGAATCAATGTTTCTCCACTCGTGTATATTGCTCGTAATGGATAGGTGGTGGGGGAGGGTGGTTGGGCTGTTGGAAGCATCTCTTGGGTAGCTTCCCACTGCCAAATTTAAGTACGGAAACAAAGATTCCCCATATAGCCTTAACAGGCTGTAGGGTCAAGTGCTGTTCAGAGAACCTAGCCTTTATGAAGACCAGCACGGCACACGAGGAGGGGGTGGGTGGCCATCACCACACCCGGACACCTTTTCTCCTCAATGGCGATATTTAGACACCGCACCAGGCACTAATGTGAAGCCTAGTCGACCTGGTGAAGTCCCGCGATCGATTCAGAAAATCGTCAGTGCCGTCGGCCATTGACGACTGCGTCCTCTTCAAAATAAAAAAACGAAAACTCGGAGCACGGTTAATTGGACAGGTGTGCGCTGCGTGCGCGCGGTTAGCGTTTTAGCACGGAGGAAAAACACCGTCACGACAGAAAAGCAACTTACGCAGTGGGTGGCTGTGATGGTAACCGAACTGGAAACGAACGTCAGGCCATCGTTCATGCTCACTTGGAGGAAAACCTGCCTGGAGGAGGGAAAAAAAAAACACAGACGGGACAATTAGGTACTTACAGCACAGCGACAGACTTTTTTGGTACCCCCCCCACCGCTGTCACTCAGATAAAATAAAAAAAAATTACGTTTCGGTGTTTACCGTTAACGACCCACCTGTGTGGCGGCGTCAAAAGAAAAAAAAAAGCGATTTTACGGTTATTCAATTGTGGCAAGAGTTAATTTGTTTCTCTTGAATGGGAATACTTAGAAAGCAGGGAGGAGTTCCTTTCTGCTAAGAAGCCTTGCGTGTTGGCACAGACACGAGAAGCCTCGTCTCAAAGAAGGCTGATAAAGCTCGTGGCTCCGCTTTGGTGTAATAACACAGGCAAAACGTTCTGCCACAGGCGCTTGGCCGAATGCTTCCCACAATCCTCTCTAATCCCGGTGCGTTTTATATTGTTATCGTCTCTTCCCGGCTCCCTTTGCAATAGTCTCTCTCTTTAAACGGAAGGTAATGTTACGGCACAGCATTACGTTTAAGGGATTACTTTTGAGCTTGTAACTTTATACGGCAGAAGTTGGGAATAAAAATAATAATTTAATAATTTTACATATTCAACGCGCACATATTCACTCAATGTCTAAAGTATTCATTCAAAGAGAGAACGGCTCAAAGGCGCGAGGAAAGCGCAGAGAGGCGGAGGAGGCAGCCAGGCGGTTTTGCCGGCGCCAACATGCTGCCACACACTCCTTCCTATATATTATGATGTTATCGGTCAACTAATTAACAAGTATTCAACTAATTAACAAGTCGTGGGAGGAAACCAGAGAAGCCGGAGGAACACAAGCCCTTCACGCGTTTCTGGCAACAAACACACGAGCTGTAAAGCCGCGAGCTTTTCACGACCTGTTCACAGGTGCAATATTTCAGCGGATTATTGTCACGGGGACGTTTGAGGAAAGTTTTGCCCGCGTGTATCGTTGGGGAAACGGAGTGGCCGGCTCACAAAGCCTGGACAGATTTACACAAAAAAGGCTCACTCTCCCGTGTCTTGTAAGGTCGGTGCCGGACACAAGAGGTAGCTGTCCTGTAGCTCCAGGGGTTTTTCCGCTGCAAAGACACGACAAAGAGACACAGTGACGAGTGTTTGAGGTTCTCAGGCCGGTGCTCAAACAAACACGCTGCGGTGAGTGTGATGCGCTTTGACCCCGGCAAGGTGTGTTCGATCACCCCTTCCTCCCCCTCCTTCTCTCGATCGCCTTCTGTGTTAGAGTAAGCCGATACGGTCCGGTACGGTGTACCGGTGAGAAGGTAGCCGAAGCGTTCGGTACGGCACAGGTGGGAAGGAGGGGTTGTGACATGACCGTACCAGTAAGACATTTAAGTCGTGTTCACCCTTGAAAATAGCCAAAAACCCCAGCGAGAGCCACTCATCATGGGGAGGTTAAATGTGACACGTGGGCCTTCGTGACCAATTGTTACAACGCGAAGAATCAGGGTTGAAACGAGGAACGCGCTTAGATAAACCACGACCTAAAAATACGTTTTCGCGACACAATGTCGTAGCGTCCGCTCCAGGATTTCCTGCCGAGCGTTCGGCAGAGCCAGCGCGGCAACACAATGCGTCTCGCGAGCGCGTGTCGCCCGCGTTGGAGCGCGCGCGACTCGGCACGACATTCCCTCCGCGCGCCGGAAGTTCCGTTTCCGAAGACGATCCCGGCTCGCCGAGCGGCACGCCGGTACGTCGACAGAGAGCTACGTGGCGCGACCGCAAAACCTGCTCGGTTAGCGTCGAGTTGCGCCTCTCCGGCGAGAAGGTCCCGGGTTCGATTCCCGGCTTGGGTGCCGTCTTTCTGCGTGGGGCTTGTGCACGTTTCTCCGCACGAATCTCCCCTACTCAACTAACCACCCACCCGAATATCAACCCACGAAAGCACCACAAACCCACACACCCACGTGTGTTGCTCTAAAACTCGTGCCCTTAGCACGTTCACAACGTGGCACGGTGGCAAGGTGAGTAGCCTCACAGCGGCCATTGTGCGTGGGGTTTGTGCACGTTTCTCCACACGTATGTTCCCTACTCAACTGCCCACCAGCCCAACTATCAACCCAGGAGAGCACCCATGCACCCATGCACCCACTTCCAGGTGTTTTGCTCTAAAACCGTTGGGAGGAAACCGGAGTAGCAGCGAAAACCCACGGGGACACGGGGAGAAAGTGCAAACTCCACACAGAATTGCACCCGAGTCGGGAGTCAAACCCGGACATTCTTGCCGCGAGGCAGCGGTGCTAATCGCCACGCCGCCGTGCCGCCCGGTTCCGCACGCGCTTGTGCATTCAACGCGCTGGCAGGGAGGGCACAGGCGTCGGGAGCCGGCGACGCGGAGTGACTCGGAAAGCTCACGGCTCGTTGGGAGCAAACCCGATCGTATCCCGGGCCAGAGAAAACCAACACATGATCGCTCCGTGCCAACGCGGGTCGGCAGCTTTCCCCAGTCACGGCCGCCGCCGCTTTCCCAGCCACTGTTCCGCTCCATCTAAAGCAACGCATTAAAAACAACAACTCTCTCTTGTTTGTTCTCGATTCTTTTTATCTTCATCTTTTCTTTCTCTTTTTGTTCCCATTAGTTTTTCTCTTCTTGTCTCTCCTTTTTCTTTAACCTCTTTTTTTCTTTTTCTTTTTTTTCCCCCTTCTTCTACTATGACTTCTCCTCCTTTACATCGGTGCAGAATGAGCTAACGGGCGCGCCAGGCCGCAAAGGACAAGCCTCCGTTTGTGCGTCGTTGGCAGCGGCTGCGCGCGCGGGCGCTTCGCGCAGTGATTCTCGTCCGCATCCCCGGCGTCCCCCCCGCCCAAATTTACCCGGTGCCGCGCTGGACGAACACGCCGCAGCCTTCGTGACGCCCGGCAAAAACAGAACGGCCGTGGCGTTGGCGTTGGCGGCAAAATTTGTGCGCGGAGCGACTCGCCCCTTTTGTGGCCGGCGGCAGTTTCCCCACGGGAGGCGGCGAGCGCGGCCCCTAAATCCTCGCGACGCGCATTCGCGTCATCGCCTTAGTTTTGTGCGGCCGACGCCAAGGCATCCGCAATTAATTCCTCGATCGGGGACGAATGCGTTTTTCGCCGCCTCGTTTGTTAGCGCGGGCGGGTTAATAGGACGGCTTGATTTACTCGCCGCCGCGAAAGGGGAATCTGAAAGATCTGAAAGGGGGGGTTTCGGGAGACGAGAGGAGGGAAAGCCTCGCGGAACAAAGCGAGGCATTATGAAACATCAAACCGGCGCAGGGGCGTTGTAAAAGACGCGGCGATGTGTGGGCGGGCGTGTATTTGCGTGTCTCTTAAAGGACATTATCAAATACTACTTCTGTTCGTTTCTCCCTCCGCGCTCCCTCCCCTCTCTTCGCCATGCGTATAAACTGTGCCGCGTGCAAACATCGGGGCTCACGAGGCCTCCACGTATATCTGCGGTCCTCTATGACTCACGCAAACCTCGGTTCGGCTAATGACGGAGCGGGCAAACGAACAAACGAACAAATGCAAAAACGCATTCATGAACAAAGAATTCATGCACAAACGCGCCTCTCGTCTTCAAAGTGTCAAACTCGCTCACAAACTCGCTCGCAAACTCACGCGCAAACCCATTCGCGTTTACCCGCGACGACCGTCGCTGGGTGGCAGCTGCGGTCACCGTGACGCGGTGTGCGTCTCCGCGGCGAACCGTCAGCAACGAGAGAACCCGGCAGCGTCACGCGAGCGTCACTCAGGCGCCACTTACTGATAGTGAGCGAGTCGTTGATCTTGAAGCTGCA
>JAZEWU010000038.1:3814712-3837704 GCA_036362915.1 Geotria australis | reverse complement strand
GTGGCCCCTGGGGCCTCGGCATTAATCCGGGGAGGCGTGCGGCGAGAAGTCCCCGCTGGGTTGGAACACGTGGGGGAGATGGAAAGTTCTGGGTCAAGGATGACGCCCGGAATTTGTAAGCTCTCTGATGGTCGTTGCTTCGAAACGATTCGCGCTACAAACGGCACTCCACGGTTACAGTTCGGAGTGACGAAAATGTGCCGTGGAGAATTCGCTCCGGTGAGCTGCTCTTTTCGGAGATAGCCGCGTCGAGCGATGCTGAGTTTAGAAGCCCGGTGATGACTCCAGAGTGGGAGGCGAAACGTCGCGGAGGAGAGAGCAGCAACGCTCGGTACGGTTGCTCTTCGGAGCTGTTCTTTCGAGATAGCCGTACCAAGCGATCTCCCTCTCTCTCTCGTGACGTTTCGCCTCCCAACTTTGGAAGCATCTCCAGGCGTTTTGATGATGCAAGTGAGCGAGGGAGATCGCTCGATACAGATAACACGAAAGAGCAGCTCTTCAGAGCCATTCTCATACGTGGAGCCGTGAAAACATCAGTGGAATGGGAATTTAAAGCTGAAAATAGTGTTAACGTTTCACAAGAGCAATCAATACGGGGGGAGTTAAGCTGATGTAAGACGTAAAAAAATACTTGGTGTTTTGCAGATAACATTTGCGCTTACGAAGGATTCGAACCCGGTACCCTCAGCGCGGACACAAAGACAAAGATCCCCCGTATATCCTTAACATACTGTAGGGTCAAGTGCTGTTAGCAAATTTTCCACGCCTGGTCACGGACGAGACGTGGTTACGGAGGCGTAGCGAGGAAACCACAGAGAGCGGGGGAGTCAGCCATGCGGTCAGCTGGCGCCAACACGCCAGACACTAATAATAATACAATTTATAACGCGCACAAATTCCCAGCCCAGCCAGAGCAAGACAGATACTGCTTCCTATATATAATGATGTTATCAGGAAATTAATTAAGGAGAGTTTTTGAGTTGTGGGCGGAAACCTACACACACACAGGGCACAAGGCAGGGTCATACTCAGTATGGAATGCCAGTCCATCGCAGGGCATCGAGACTAATCTACTCAGTTCAATTAACCTAGCAGCAGGTTGTCTTTTTTTTTTACAGGCGAGTGCCTGGAGAAAACCCACGCAGAACAGGGGGAGAACACGCAAACTCCGAACAGAAAGGCGCCAGGGGGCAAGAATCGAACCACCTCGGGCAGGAATTTCTCTTTCTGCGAGGCCCAGATGTTACCGCTGCACCACCTCGCATCGCGGTTCTTAAAGTGGCGTTGATTTTAAGAACCCAGGAGGGATTTATGGGCCCTGCTGATTATAGTTCTGACAGTGGCGTCCAGCTGCTCCCGTTAAGAGCCCCCAATCAGGCGAGAATGAAACGTCATAATTTCAACTTGTGGGGCGACGCGGTGGCGTAGCGGCGGGCACCGCTGCCGTCTCACAGCAACAAGTCCCTGGTTCAATACCCGGCTCGGGTGCCGCCTTTCTCTGCGGAATTGTGTGTGTTCTCTCCGGTGAGCCGGAGCCTATCCCGGCAGACACAGGGCGCAACACAGGGCTATATGCAGGATGAGACGCCAGTCCCTCACAGGGCACCGGAGGCAATTTAGTCCGCAGGCCAATTAACCTATGCAGCAGCATGTCTTTGGACTGTGGGAGGAAAGCGGAGCGCCTGGCAAAAACCCATGCGGACGTGGGAAAACATGCAAACTCCACACAGAAAGGCACCTGAGCTGGGAAACCGGAGTGCCCGGTGAAAACCCACGCGGACACGTGGGAGAGAACATGCAAACTCCACGCAGAAAGGCACCCAAGCAGGGATTCGAACCCGGGCCCTTCTTGCTGTGAGGCGGCAGCACTACTCACCGCCACGCCACCGTGCCGCCCGTCCATCACTCAGCTTCAATTAATGGCATTTAAGCGAAACACGCGCGTGGCGAGAAAGGAGAACCGAACCCCCAAAACCCGCCGCGTTAAAAAAAAATAACGCAGACGGAGAAGAACGAAAAAGAATTATACAAAAAAAACGAGAACGGACCAAAAAAAAATACGCCGGCGGAAAAAAAAAAGAGAGAACAAGAACGTACACTTCGAAATTAACGCGACGCGAGCCTGTAATTGTCACCGTAATTGAAACCATAATGGTACTAATGGTAAACAAGCGGCAAAACGTATATCACCGGCGCCGGTGGATTTATAGCGGACTAAGCTCTTTGCTCTTGTCAGGCGCGTAAGCAAGAGAGCGGGAGTTCACCGTGGCAGCCGTTCATCTTGAGGCGCGCGTCAGCGATCCCACCACCAACTCCTTCCCTCCCCCCGCGCGCTAACGGCACAACATTGCGCGCGCGAGCGACCCTTCAAGAAAAATGTTTTTTCTCCGCGAATTATTCGCGGAGAAAAAAGCAATCAATCGCAGAAACTTGTCGGGGGGGTGGGGGGGGGCGGGGGGCCTTCACGGCCAGGCTGGACACAGATCTGAGACGGCGGCGTGGGGTGGGTGGGGGAGAGAGGGGAGACACCGCGAGTTTGTTAACCCCTTAACTCGCCGCGTCGCCCTTTAACCAACAACCCAACACACGACTCCGGTTGGGCGGGCGGGAAAAACAAGCAACGACCCCTCCGCCTTTAACCCAGTGCGGGCGGTGCGGGGCGGTCGGGGCGCCGAGCGACGCGCCGCTAACACGGTTAGGAATCGCGGCGGCGGGCGGCCTGTCAGAGGCGCGCAGGCGCGTCGGCGTGACCCGGTAATATCTTATTCAGCTTCATTGCGGCAAAACAGCCAATTAAATCCCCAGAAACAGACGCAGCCGCCGCCGCCGCCGCTGCTGCCGGGGCTGAGGGGCCCCCTCATGAAATATACATAATGCTGCAAAAGCACAAAAGCCAAGGCGGGCGGGCGGGCGGGCGAGCGGCGCGATGTGTGCCGCCGCGGGCATGCGTCACCCTGATGTCTCCATCTCGCAGCCGCAGTTGCTGTTGCCGCTGCCGAGCGGAATCTTCCGTGCAAAATGCGCAGGCGGCTGAGAGGAGAAATTGGGCCACCGATGCGGCGGCTGGGTTTAACCGCGCCGAATTAAGCTAAAGGGTTTATGTTTAATACCGCGGGAGTTAAGGCGACAGATTTTTCCGCGGGTGGGGTTTTTTCAGCTTTCAAATTTGGCGTTGGCTTTTTTTTTTATTAAAATGCAAAAATTGAGTTGAATCTGTCGCAGGATTACGGCCAGTTTCTTTTTCGGTGTGGTTGTGTGTGTGTGTTGTGTCTGTGTTGTGTTGTGTGTGTGGGTTGATGTGCGCGCGTGCGAAACGGAGAGAGGGGGAGAAAAAATATTCAGCGTATGAGCCGTCATTAAATATATATGATTCAATCGAACATAGCCAGAATCACATGTCCAGAAATATAAATATTGCAGACTATGTACTGTATATGCATTATACATGTAATCTAGTCATCTGAATATTCTCACTCGTATTATTATTATTTTTTATTTCTAACTTAAATTTTAAAAACATTCCTACGGTGCCAATCTCATGTCAGTTCTGGTCAAAGCCTCCCCGTGACTATGGGAGGTGAGGGGGGGTCGGTTACAATGCAAAGTAAAAACAGTGTCTGAGGCCCTAGACGTGGGATCTGTCACCCCATCGTGGGCCCTTACACCCGTCTACCAAGAGAGGCCGACGGTTTACACTCCCATCCGTAACATCTCCCACACTTGCGCCTCTTCCTGTGCATCATCAGGCGTCCAACGTCGCGAGGGAGATCGCTCGATCGCTCAGCGGCACGGCTATCCCGAAAGAATAACACCGAAGAGCAACCATCATGAATCGAGCCGGGAAAACCTACGTGGTGGGAATGCCCACATTTTACCCCACCACACGAGACCTGCTGTCGAAACACTGACTGCAGTTTGAACCTTTTATACCGTTCGACGGACGGGTAGGCGGTTGATTTAAGAAGATAACCACACTATCGCGTGAACCGCGTTTGCCAGGAGATGGAATCGAACGGACGCACTCAGGATCGCAGGTCCGGTGCGACAGCCCTTTCGCCGCGGCAGCGATACCGATTCGCAATTATTCCGCGCAAAATAGCCGCGCTCAATCACCGCCGTCGTTCCGTGGGTTTTTTTTTTGTTAATAATATTTCCTTTTCACTTTCTCAATTATATTGCGGCGGCGCTATTTTGCCATCGTGTAATGAGTCGAAATACATTCCCCATTCTGGGGCCTGGCGGAGAGCAGTGTGTCACCCTTGTGTCAAAAGACAGGGCCCCCCGAGAGACGACTTCCCAGGACTGTCTCCCTTCACAAGCCTCTTGCCCACGACAGGTGGCTCACGACTGTATACCCAGTTAATAGGGGTTCGTCCGGCACTCCGGTTTGCTCCCACAGTTTAAAGACATGCTGCTTCGTGGGTTAATTGGCCTGCGGGTCTAAATTGCCCCCGGTGCCCGGTGATCGACTGGGCGCAAGGCAGGGCCATACCCAGGATAGGACGCCAGTCCATCACAGGGCAGTACGTAATCCTCATCATAATTTAAGCACGCAAACTCTGCGTCGGTTTCAATCTTTTTTGGGTCCCATCGGCAGCGCGAGACTCAGTAAACAAATGCCCGCAGGGCCCGACAGATGTTATTGGCAAACACCCTCCGTCCGAACCGGCGGAGCCCCTGTCGGGACACGATAGAAAAGCCATATTTTTTGTCGAAACTCATTAAGCGTTGCCGTGGAGCATCGTGATTTAATCACGGGAAGCGGCGCCCCGCTTGAAATCCCTGGATCTCCGTGGCGCCCGCTCCAGTGCTTTGGCCACTGAATCGCCCCTCTGAGCCAGCGAGCCACAACCAATCATCGCCGTCAACCTTAAGCCACGGACGTACGCCAAAGGTTTCCAGCGAGAGTCTTGAGGAAATTGACGCGACTGAAATGCGGTTACCTGCGAGCGCGCCGTTGTGTGTGGGCAGAGCTTTGCGGCAGATGTGTTTTTTCTTAAACCGAAAGCCTCCGAAGATAAGACAAAGATCCACCGTATAATAACCATTTCTACACAGCATTGCACATAAGTGACAAAATAAATAAATAAAATAGACAAAACATACAAGGTCGTTAATAAAGTTAAACATTTAAAACGGTTAAACATTGCGATGGGGGGGCGGATTATAGGCCGTTTCGGTCAATGGGCCCTAAATCATAGCACGAAAAACATGACCCTTATTATGAATCACATGACCTTTCTTTACAGCGGGAATTACAACCGAGAAGTAATTCCAAGCACACTCACATTATAAAAAATAAAAGCATCACACAGAAAAGCAGCGTGTCATTAATTCCCAGTTTTTTTTTGCTGCGATTAAATTACGTCGCGCATTAACAAACAAACAAAAACCCTAAAGAGCCCTGTGATGGACTGGCGTCCCATCATGGGTATAGCCCTGCCTTGCGCCCTGTGTCTGCCGGGATAGGCTCCGGCTGACCGCGACCCTTTACAGGATTAAGCGGTTTCTGACAATGGATGGATAGGACGCCAGGCCATCGCAGGGCACCTGGGGCAATTTGACTCAGTAATAATAATAATATCAATTTACATAGCGCCTTTCACCCGAGGGTCACAAAGCGCTGCACAAGTAGGCCAATTAACCTGGGCAGCATGTCTTTGGACGGTGGGAGGAAACCGGAGTGCCCGGCGAAAACCCACGCGGACACGGGGAGAGAGAACACACAAACTCCACATAGAATGGCACCCGAGCCGGGATTCCAACCGGGATGCTTCTTGCTGTGAAGTGGCAGTGCTACTCTCACCGCTAGGCCACCGTATTATTTTTGTATAACTAACAAAAATAAAGGAAAGGAAAAAATGTAAAGAAAAAAAAGTCTACCAGGCACGGCCCACTGGGTGGAGACTTAGAGGCCGACCTAGGACACGCTGGAGAAATTATATCCTTCGGCTGGCCTGGGAACGCCTGGGAATTCCCCCCCAGGAAGTGCTGTAATCCGTTGCTGAGGAAAGGGATGCCTGGTCCACTCTCCTTGGACTGCTGCCACCAGGACAAGCGGTTTAGAAAATGGATAAGAAAAAAAAAGCAAAGACAAAAACCCACGCGGAGCCAGCGGCCTAGCCAGGGGCCTTGTTTGAATCGCGACTCACGGACCCAACAACGTAGCGACGCACACTTCTGTGTCGTTATCGCAGGCGCACACCCCCTCGGCTCTTGAGATTAAGTGCCGGCGGGCGGCGGCGCGATATTATTTTGCGTAATATATTCATGGTGGAAAAAAAAATCTTTAAACAAAAAAAGAAGGGAAGTCGCGAGGCACAAATAATTTGTTTACGCGATCATTTACAGCTTAATTAAGGCGCTTCGCCACAGATCTCGTGCACTTGCCTCCGGAGGCTCCGGCGCGTCGCTCCTCGCTGTGACCGGGTTAAGGGTGAGAAGCGGGTCTCTTGTTTACATTGTGTCGGAACATTTCTGCGTGGTTTATAACGCGGAGGGAGGGAGTTTGCGTGTTCCAATGAACCCCGGAGCAATGTTGCCTGGAGTCTAGTGCTCCTACGAAGGGTCTACCTTGCTGAACAGGTTTTGGGTCTAACATTCCTGCTATGGTCTCCCTCGTTGAACCGGTTTGGAGACAAGCGCTCCTGCTATGGTCTTCCTTGGTGAACAGGTTTGGAGTCTTCAATTCAATTCAACTTTATTCGTCAATTCTGCCATATGTACAGGACATATATAGATGATCGAAATGCCGTTTCTCTCAGACCCCAGTGGTGGCATATACATGGACTGGAACACAACAACAAAGGTTTAAAAATCCTAGGATTAAAAAACAAAATACTAACGTGTTTTTTAAATATTAACACGTTAAGGTAAGCTGGGGGTTGGGGGGGCCGGACAATAACAAGGCACTCCTATTAGGGTCTCCCATGGTGAACAGGCAATGGTAACATCTGCACCTAAGAGAAAAAAAATCCCTGCCCGAATCAGTTCGATTTCCACCTCGGGTGCCTTTTTGTGTGGAGTTTGCGTGTTCTCCCCCCCCTGTTCTGCGTGGGTTTCCTCCGGGTTGTTTGGTTTCCGCCCACAAGTAAAAAAAACACTCATTAATTAATTGCCTGATAACATCATAATATATAGGAAACCAGTGTCTGGGTGGTTGGCACCGGCTGACCGCCTGGCTGACTCCCTCCCTTTCTGCGGCTTCCTCACGCCTCCATATCCGTGTCTCGTCCATGAGCAGGCGTGGCATTTGCACGCGTTATGAGTTGTATTATTGATGGTTGCTCTTCAGAGCTGTTCTTTCGGGTTAGCCGTGTAGAGCGATCTCCCTCGCGACGTTTCGCCTCTGACGTTGGAAGCATAATCAATGCATTGGAGGCGAAACGTCGCGAGGGAGAGAGGCAGATCGCTCAGTGACACGGCTATCCCGAAAGAACAGCTGTGAAGAGCAACCATCATGAATCGAGCCGTGAAAACCCTACATCAGTACAGTTGTATTATTCTTATTATTGTTGGTGAACACCGGTGACGTTGGCGTTAACAGCGATGCGAATAAACCGGAGAACGCGGAGGAAACCCCACACAGAACCCGGGAGAGAAACATAGCAACTCCTCACAGAAAATGTCGCCTGAGTCTGGAATCAAACCCAGGGACCCTCGTTGCCGTGAGACACAAGCCGCAGGGGTGGCGCAGCGTCCACTCGGCCTGGGTTTGCAAAATTCCCTCAGTATTCACGTCGCAAGCCGAACACCGCGATGAATAAATAAGTTTCCACTGGAAACAATTATGAATTTTTAAATAGTGAAAACAACCACTTGAAGCGGAGTTAAGAGGGCGACGGGCGGCCAGAGGACGCTGCGTAGCGCGGCAGTCGCTCTTGCCGCGTGATAACCGCTGATCATCGGCACCACGGACATCTCCACACAGTAACGGTTTAAAATATACAAGGTTTTAACCTCTTCTGGCAATGACAGAAGTGTTCCATCCATCCATTCTCAGAAACCGCTTAATCCTGTATAGTGTCGCGGTGAGCCGCAGCCTATCCCGGAAGACACAGGGCGCAAGGCAGGGCTATACCCATGATGGGACGCCAGTCCATCACAGGGCACCGGGGGAAATTTACTCAGTAGGCCAATTAACCTGGCAGCATGTCTTTGGACGGTGGGAGGAAACTGAAGTGCCCTGCGAAAACCCCCGTGGAAACGGGGAGAACATGCAAACTCCACACAGAAAGGCACCCGAGCCGAGATTCGAACCTGGGTTCTTTTTGCTGTGAGGCGGCAGCGATACACACTGCGCCAGCGTGCCGCCCGTCTTAAGATCTTAAAACACCTTTCGCAAAGGTTCCAGTTTGCAAGCAGCCACACATGGCTTGTGGCAAAAACATGCAAGCAACATGCTACGACAATATACGCATTGTCCTTCAAACCGATTGGCCCAACACTAGAGACGGCTATCGTTAGAGCCTAGTCTCAGTGTTAAGCCAAGTGTTGCCAAAAGGCAAGCAGTTTTGGACAATGCAAATATCATTGCATTAGTATCTCGGGTCTGGCTGCACCGCCCTATATAACATTTTGAGAGATGTAAATACATCAGTTTTGTACGGATGTATTCTTAGTCAAACGGGCGATGCGAGCGTAATTATTAACCGTGGAATTTTACAAACCGTTGTACTGTAAGTATTCACATTGACGGAGGTTTTCACGGCTCGACGTTCGAGATTTGCTCTCAAGAGATGCTCTTTCGTAATAACCGTGGCGAGTGAGAGAGGAGGAACGCTCCGCATGGCTATCCCGAAAAAGGCAGCTGTTAAGGGCAATTCTAATTCCATTTTATGTCGACGGATAATGTGTTTGGGCGAGCGATGGTGCAGTAGCTAAGCACATTGCGCTGTGAGCCTGGCAATTTCAATGGTATATTCCTGGCCACGGCTGTCATCAGTGGTGAGTGATATCTGAATCAGGCCTGGGCCCTAGCTTTCCTCACCATGTCCTCACTAACCAGTGTGCTCAAGTTCACCTTAACTCCTGTGGAATTTGTGTGTTCTCTCCCCGTGTTCTGCGTGGGTTTCCTCCGGGTTCTCCGGTTTCCTACCACAACCAGTGTGGAGTTTTCGTGTTCTCTCTCCCCCGTGTTCTGCGTGGCAATTGAATCCGCAGGCCAATTAACCTTTGCAGCAGCCTGCCTTTGGACTGTGGGAGGAAACCGAAGTGCCAGGCGAAAACCCACACGGAACGGGGAGAACACGAAAGATCCCACACAAAAAGGCACCCGCGCCGGGATAAATACAAGTAAACAAAATATAAAAAACTGGTATCATTAGCTAGTTAACTCGAAGGCTTTCATGACCAATGTTATCCATAGTGAAGCTCTGTTTATGAGTTTAGGTCATGTGAAAAAGTGTGTAAGTGTAGTGCTGAGTGCAAGTCTCAGCGAAACGTCGGTACCATCTTTGAAGGTAAGTGCTGTGTGTGCTCGCTCGTATTCTCCAACATATCGACGGGTGCACTACACTTACACACAGTTTCACATGACCTAAACTCATAAACAGAGCTTCACTATGTCATTGGAGAAGTTTAGCCAGACTATTTACATTAAGTCAAGTGCTTTGCGTGGCTAACAGCTGCAATCACACGCGCCGACTTGTCACTTGCAGCAAGCGTATCATTTGCGCTGCGACATTCCTTGTAAATGTATCATTTCTTGGCACAAAATATCCTATCATTGTCGCCGTGTTAAGTATGTTTGTCAATCTGGCCACGGTCACAATACTGCCAAATGCGGTAATAAGCACTGGTGGAGGCTCAAAAATCAAATGCCATTTTCAGAAATCCTCTCCTTGGGGTCTTGGTGGTAACTGTGGAGCAGATGGCCACTGACTATAAGATGACAGAGTTTGCCAATGTCACAACCGTGTACACGCCGTGCCGCTGCCTGCGTGTGTATACGTACGTGGGGAGCGGTGGCCTACACACCCGGCGAACCGACCCAAAGTTTGTTTCCCGCTCGCGGACAACACAAGTGACGATTTTTCTGAACTGGTCCTGGCCCTCCCCTAGATCGACTCAGCCTCGAAATGATTACCTGCTTCAGTGTGTTAGGGAGACAAAGGCGGCCGGATGTAGTGCTGGCCACCCACCCCGTCGTGTGCCATGCTGGTCTTCGTAGGTGCTCGCTAACAGCACTTGACCCTTTGGTCTGTTAAGGTTAGGAAGCAGTGTGCGGCCATACTGCCACACACTGCTTCCGATATATTACGATGTTATCGGCCAACTAATTAATGAGTGTTTTTTTTATTTAAGTTGTGTGAGGAAAACCGGAGAACCCGGAAGAAAACCCACGCAGAACAGGGGGAGGGAGAACACGGAAACTCCACGCAGAATCGAACCGCCTCGGGCAAGACCAATTCTGTCTGTGAGGCGGGGATGGTACCACTGCGCCCCAGGTGGTAGCGCCTGCCCTGGCGTTACTCAAGCCAGACGCCGCCGGGCTTTTACCAACTCTTGGCTACGACAGCGATGAGCGGTGACCGGGGTCGAACTCGTGTCGCGGCCCCCTGTAAATGGTCTCAGCGGCTTCGACGAAAATAACCCGCCGTTCGCTTTCAACAGAACTCGCTCAAACGAAACAAAAAACCGATATCTATCTGGGGCGGCACGGTGGCGCGGTGAGTAGCGCTGCCGCCTCACAGCAAGAAGGACCCGGGTTCGAATCTCAGCTCGGGTGCCTTTCTGTGTGGAATGTTCTCTCCCCGTGTCCGCGTGGGTTTTCGCGGGGCACTCCGGTTTCCTCCCACAGTCCAAAAACATGCCGCTGCATAGGTTTATTGGCCTGCGGACTAAATTGCCCCCCGGTGCCCTGTGATGGACTGGCGTTTCATCATGGGTATAGTGCCCTGTGTCTTCCGGGATAGGCTCCGGCTTACCGCGACCATGTACAGGATTAAGCGGTTTCTGAAAATGGATGGATTGGATATCTATCTGGCGACGCGATCAAAACACGGCGAAGATACGACGCTCGCTGTAGTACTTAATTTTGAACATCAGGAATATCCAATGCGGTGGGGGTTATAATGTCACACAGTTGGGAAATATAAATATAGATATTTAAAAAATATATATATAAAGTCGTATTATTAAATGCGGCTGCCATCAAAAAGGCTTCAGTGTGTGCGTTGACAAGCCTGTCCGTGTCACATTTGACTGCGACAATACGATATAAACTGGAGAGATATTAAGGGGCTTCCTACTCCATACCCGGTGCGACAGAAATGTCAAAAAGCCGCAGACTTTTAAAGACAGCCCACTAAAAAAGTGGCAATTAAGTTCTCCTCAAAATATGACAGTTTGGCAGGTGTTCATAATCCCCTTTGCCACGCATTGCAGTTGAGGTCTGCAGCCCATACACAACTTCCTATTCATCTGCTTTTCACCTGGGGCATCCAATTTTTTGGAGCTTATTTTTTTCTTATTTCGTTCTCTCTCCCTCTCTTTTTCTATCGCTTGGTTAAAGAGAAAAGTTAAAGCTTCCGTTTTTTTTTTAAGTAGGGGCTAAAGTGTTCCACGATTTTCCCTCTTTTTTTTTACATAAAAATAGAATCGGTCGGAATTGAGCAAATTACTTTTTGTGAAAAATGTGAAAGTTTGTTTTGTTTTACCGGCAGCGGGCTGACGTTTGATGCATTAACTCGTACGAGACTTGATGAAATGTGCGTGAGAACCGAATGTTTAAAACACATAGGCCATCTCGCGTTTCCCCATCGCACTGTCGCGCTCAGTAAGCCGTGTATTCAATGCACCGGCGCCGTTAGGCTCACGTTACACGGTAAGCCTCCAAATAAGCCTCGACTTCTACAGTTTTTAGCCCGCCGCCTTTTATGCTCTCCCAAACTGGGCCGCGATTAAGGATTACATAATACTTAATTTATGATATTTCACAAAAAGTCTCAATGTCTCGAAATGCAAAGGAATCTTCTTTTAACGGGATAAGTGTAATTTGCCCCTATTAAGGTATCCTGTTCGGCGCTGGGAATTATATTACAGACACCTCCAACGCGCGCTCGCCAATTCTCAAACGAACGAAACTCATTTTTACTTTGACGGAAAAAGCCCACCGAGTGTGGCACGGTGGCGCGGTGAGTAGCGCTGCCGCTTCACAGAAAATCGTCTGTGAGGCTGTGAGCGAGTATCGAACTCTGGTCGCCAGGTTTGTAGCCCAGCGCGCTAACCACTGAGCTACCGCTCCCCCACTGCCACCACCGCCGCCACCGCCACCACCAACAAAGACAAAGATCCCCCGTATAGCCTTAACAGACTGTCGGGGCAAGTGCCGTCAGCGAGCACCTATGAAGGTCGACACAGCACACGAGTGGGTGGGTGACCAGCACCACGCCCGGCAGCCTTTGTCTCCCTAGTGGCGATGTTTACACACGGCACTAGGTACTCATTTGAGGCTGAGTCGACCTAGAGGAGGCCCGGGACCGGTTCGGAAAATCGTCACTGGTGTTGGCCGTGAGCGGGATTCGAATTCTGGGTCGCCAGGTTTGTAGCCCAGCTGGCGAACCACTACCACCACCACCGCCACCACCGCCGTTCTTACCTCCCGGCAAACCCGGAGCGTCGCGGGCAGGATGTGCCGGATTTGAATAGAGATTTTATCGAATCAATTTTAGCTGCCTGCACGCGCGCGCCGGTAGTACTGGCAGCTGATGAAAAATGCATAACCCAATTAAGTGTAAGCTTGTCACGACTCTCGGAGAGACAAGGGGCCCTCAGATCAAAACGCTGAGTGGCAGCGGCACAGCGGCGCGCCGCTTGTCAGTGGTTCGACAAGCCATCTCATCCCTGCATAAACTGCTGCTCAGTATGCCCCGAACCAACAGACCTCTGGCATAATCTTATACTCTAGTCGTCAAAGTTTTTTTGTCTTTTTTATTTACACCTCTTTTGTCTTTTTTTCCCCCCAACCTTTACATTTTACAAACCCCCCGAATGTTTGAAATCATACCCACCCCCGCCTTGATTGAGCTTGTACATTTTTGTTCAATGAAAGCGTCCGCGGAGAGAATTTAAGGAAGATTTTAAAAAACGAGAACTGGCATGGGATCAAAATATTTTTTTTTAAATTCATAACTACGTGTATTATTATTACTATTTTTTGCGCATAGATATGACTTAAACTCACGGGACTGGTAACACATTGTACTCGCGGCTGTGATTAGAGGAATAAAGTAATTCATTCATTGTCAGAAACGGCTTGATCTTGCACAGGATCGCGGTGAGCCGGAGCCTATAATTTAATAATAATTAATAATAATAATTTTACATTTTATAACGCGCACATATTTATTCACTGTCGAAGGTACTTATTCGACGAGAGAACGACTCAGATGCACGAGGAAAGCACAGAGAGGCGGCAGACACAGGGTGCAAGGCAGGGCTATATCCAGAATTGGACGCCAGTTCAGCACAGGGCACGGGGGAATTTAGTCCACAGGCCAATTAACCTTCATTAACCTTCATTATTACAGCAGAAAAACCCAGTTCAGCTTGCAAGCTCTGGGTGCAGGATTCCTGCGATGCAACAAACGTTCGAACTAACCAACACAAACTTTACATAAAATCACGAAGTAATTACGAAGTTAAAACATTAATCTGTACAGGAGTGCGTAGGCGCAGGTGTTACCACTGCATAGACACCCATTGACACCGCTGTGTTGGCAGGGGAGGACAGGTGGGATGGCAGGTCGAAAAAAACCATTCAGATATAAACCCACACCCTATCCATCCATCCATCCATTGTCAAAAACCGCTTAATCCTGTACAGCGTCGCGGTGAGCCAGAGCCTATCCCGGTATACAGAGGGCGCAAGGCAGGGCTACACCCATGAAGGGACGCCAGTCCATCACAAGGACACTGGGGGCAATTAATTCCACAGGCCAATTAACCGATGCAGCAGCATGTGGTTGGAATCTGGGAGGAAACCGCAGTGCCCGGCGAAAATCCACGCGGACACGGGGAGAGAGAACATGCAAACACCACACAGAAAGGGATATATTGTTAAAAACTATAATAAAACGTACGTATATATTTTGTAAAAAACTTGTCACCTATGTAACTGCCGCGCCGGGAGGTTGAAGCGGCGAGCGGTGCATTGCGAGTTCAGTCGCCACACGCGAGGCTGTCAATCTGGATTAGAGGAGTGTGCGCTTCGCAGGGGAATGTGAGTGTATCGGTCCTTAACAATCAGTCGCTCCCGCGCTGTGCCTGGAGGGGGGTCTCAGCCGCAGCGGTTTGTCTTCCTCAGGGACCGAGCGAGGCCCGCCGGTTCCGGCTCAGCCCCGTAGCATCGGCTGGGTGGCCGAGCCAGATGATTGGGTCGGCCGGTATCGGAGTAAGGGCCCTGATCTGTGATGGACTGGCGTCCCTCTTAAAGTTGAATATGTTACCTTTAATATGCTTTCGGGTTTTTTTCTCGGGGCGGCACGGTGGCGTAGTGGGTAGCGCTGCCGCTTCACAGCAAGAAGGTCCCGGGTTCGCATCTCGGCTCGGGGGCCTTTCTGTGTGGAGTTTGCATGTTCTCTCCCCGTGTCCGCGTGGGTTTTCACCGGGCACTCCGATTTCTCCCACCGTCCAAAGACATGCTGCCAGGTTAATTGGCATACTGACTAAATTTCCCCAGGCGCCCTGTGATGGACTGGCGCCCCATCCTCGGTGTTCCCCTGCCTTGCGCCCGGTGTCTGCCTGGATGGGCTCTGGCTCACTGCAACCCTGTACAGGATTGAGCGGTTTCTGACAACGAATGATAATAAGTGAGTAGGGGAGTGAATCGCTGTGATCATGCCTCCTTTGTGTTGGTGAATCTGGCATTTAGTCGTTACACGTCCCAGGGTGTGTTCTGTGTGACCATAGAAGCACACCGCGGGAAGGTGGGGAGGGGGTGGGGGGGGTGTGCGATACGACCGACATTCGAGCTGCCTCACCCCCGGCGGCGACTCGTTACAAATGAGCTCCTCGGATTATTCCGCGGGACGTGAGCGCTTCCTAGTGCGACATGGAACACATCGTGCCTCCTACACCGTGCCCCCTACACCGTGCCCCCTACACCGTTCCCCCTACACCGTGCCCCCTGCGTCTTTTAGGCGCCACCTTGTTATTGACGCGTTTTCATCGCGTCAAACAAAAAAAGTCGCCGGGTACATATTTTGGAAGCAAACTTTTTTTTGCTCAAGCGACCAACGCACGGGGCTGAAGGACGATTTTCTAATAAAATTGAACTTTTTCGGTGAGATATATTTATTTTTTTTGAGTTTTTTTTGGAAATGAGCTCTGAGGCTTTGGGGCATGAATAAGAATGCAATTTTGGGGGAGAATTGCCTGCAATTTCCCTATGGGAGTGAATGAATGTTTGTTATAAAAGTGTTGATGCAAAACTGGCTGCACTATTATTGGTGAAAGGGGGCAGCCTCTGACATCACGTGTCCAAACAATGTACAGTTAACCCTCTAGTATCGGTGGCTGGATCGTCCGTATTGCAAGCGGCAAGGTGTCTGTGTGGCGGTAACATCCGCGCCTCCTCACGGAAACAAGGTCCTGCCCGAGGCGGTTCGATACCCACCTTGGGCGCCTTTCTCAGTGACACGGCCATCCCGAGAGAACAGCTCTGAGGAGCAACCATCTCTCTCTGTTTCGCGACGTTTTGCCTCCCACACTAGAGGGATCTTCAGGCGTCTCTGAGTTCAGTTGAACGTCTGTGTTGTTCTGATGAACGTTTGTGTTCTGAAAAACACAGACGGCACATTCTGACCGCACTGCAATATATATATAAAACATAACACCATCCATCCATTGTCACAAACCACTTAATCCTGTAATGTATACGTTCGCGGTGAGCCAGAGCCTATCGCGGCAGACACAGGGCGCAAGGCAGGGCTATAACCCAGGACGATACGCGAGTCCATCACAGGGCACCGGGGGCAATCTAGTTTGGAGGCCAATTAACCTATGCAGCATGTCTTTGGACTGTGCGAGGAAACCGGAGTGAACGGCGAAAACCCACGCGGACGCGGGGAGACAACATGCAAATTCCACACAGAAAGGCACCCGAGCCGGGGATTCGAACCCAAGAACCTTCTTGCTGTGAGGCGGCAGCGCTACTCACCGCTACGCCACGGGGCCGCTCCTGAAGGCTGTTGTTTCGTAAAACAAAACAACAGGTGCAAGTGTTATCCATAGTAAAGCTCAGTTTAAGGGTTTAGGTCATGTGAAAAAATATGTAAGTGTTGTATACCCGTCGATATGTTGGAGAATTAAACAGCATTTACCTCAAAAGATGTTACCGACGTTTCGCTGGAACTTACATCTAGCGTCTTCAGAGTTTGTAGTTAAATTCATAGGTGCAAGTAAGTGTGTTTTAGAAGCCCTTTCAAATACCCTTCGCGGTGTTTTTCACGACGTTACCACGCGACCAAACTCGCGAGGTAGAACGTTACGTAATAAATGAGTAAACGGTGGAATTACACTCGGCGTACCTGCAGCGGGAGTGGAACCCTCCACAGCTAATTACATACACAGTGTGTGTTCTCATAAGAACTGCTGGAGGGCTGTTCAGGTGTAAGCGTGGATTAATTAAAAAAACATCTTTTTTGTCCGGGATTTTTTGGATTTTCGCAAAGCCCTTCTCTGCAACCGCCACAGATATAAAACATTTTAAACATTCCCCCCCCCCGAGTCGATTTTTTTTCTTCACCCCACCCCACGTTTAAAAATTAAAATATTTTCAATAAGACGGGCATTTCTCTCTCCCTGGTGCCAGCACCAGTTTCAGAAGATGGAGCTTCCAGCATCCCCGTCTGGATGTGTGTTGTTTGGCGCCGTGAGTTCCGCGCGTCTGTCTCTCCCGCCTCTTGTCTGTGTGTGTGTGTCTCCGCGTTGGATCTGTCAGACCAGGGTACACAGGTTGTCATTATCCCATCCGTCCGTGTGTCGCCGTTAGCACCGGTGGGATACAAAGCGGGCGCGCCGTGTCGCCGCACTATCGGCCACTTGAAACCGGCGCACGACGCAGTAGGTGCTCGCTAACAACACCTGCCATCATTTGGGATGTGATGTCTGTACGTGTGTGTGTGTGTGGGGCTCAGTGGTTAGCGCGCTGGGCTACAAACCTGGCGACCCGAGTTCGAATCCCGCTCACGGCCAACGCCAGTGACGAATTTCTGAACCGGTCCTGGGCCTGCCCCCAGGCCGACTCAACCTCAAATGAGCACCGAGTGCGGTGTCTAGAAAAGCCACTAGGGAGACAAAGGGGGCCGGGCGTGTTGCTGGCTACCCACCCCCTCGTGACCTGTGCCGGCCTTCGTAAGTGGCCCAACAGTCTGTTAAAGGCTGTGAGGGCTACCTTTGTCTTTTGCAATGCGATGTCACCAATGCACCTTCTGTCAGCGAGTTTCAATGTCAGAAGTTGGTGGAGGAGTTTCTCAGACGAATTTAAGACGTGTGTCTTGCCATTCACTCACTGTGACCCAGATGCACTTATTATAAAATCGAGGGGTGTTTTTGTAAAGACTGTACTGTACATTCTGCTCGAGTAAAATGCATTTTGAACGATTGAGGTATAATCTTTTTTTAAATCTGTCCTATCAAATTCGCAAACCAATTTTACTCGGCTAAGCGGGCACTCGAGATGGATTGGTGGCTCATTGGTTGACGCTGCAACGAGAGCCGGGAAACCCGAGTTCAATTCTCGGCCACAGCTAAGATCGCAAATAATAATAATAATCTACTTTTGTAACACGCGCATTTTCTCCGGGCGCGTTGCACCCGTTGATTCGGAGGCACGGAGCCCTGCTCAGTCGCTTTGTTGTGAGTCGGTGATATCTGCATGAGTACTGGGTCCCTCGTTGGATTGGTAACTGGATATACAGTACATTAAAATTGTTCGCATTACTAAACAGACCCCATTCATTAATTAATATATAAATGCTATTATTATTATTAATCGGCTGTGTCGGGTGTAGGAGGGTTTGCGACACGTATTTTTTTTACGTGACCTGACTCATAAAAAGAGCTAAGACTATGGAGTGTAATTTTAGTTATGGGAGGAAACCCAGCGACACCTGACAATGCCTCCTCCACCGTGGGAGGCGAAACGTTGCAAAGAAGACGGAAGGGACGCTCAATGACACGGCCGTCCCGAAAGAACAGCAGAGACATTCTAACAACGAGTACCAGCGCCTCTCTCGCGAAGCAATAATCTTACTGAGCTCCCACCGACTTATAGGGAAAGCACAACACCGTTTTAGAAGGGCGGCACGGTGGCGTAGCGGTGAGTAGCGCTGCCACCTCACAGTAAGAATGTCCCGGCTTCGATCCCCAGCTCGGGTACCGCCTTTCTGTGTGGAGTTTGCATGTTCCCCCCCCCGTGTCCACGTGGGTTTTTGCCGGGTACTCCGGTTGCGTGTATTTTGTATGTACGTGTGTGCGTGTGTTTTACAATACTCATTTAAGGCTGAGTCGACCTACGGGAGGCCCCAGGTCCGGTCCGGGCGCAAGCTGGAAATCGAACTCGGGTCGCCGGGGTTTGTAATACGGCGCGCTAACCGCTGCACCACCGCTCCCTACACAACAACACACACACACATAGAAAAATAATTGAAAAACATGTGCTCTGGGTATATTATCTCCTAAGACGAACGGAATAAAAAAACCGGGGTCCTTGCAAAGTGTAATATCCGCGCGCGTGTTCTGCGGGGAATTTCGCCAAGCCGTTCAGTTCGGGGGTTTAGCAAAAATTTGAGAATCGCTTTGTGTGGACACAGCCAAAGCCTCCATACACCGAGTGAAAATATCCACAGATAACGCGTCCGTGAGACTCGAGCGCGCAGAGATAACACTTCATATGTGGAGGGTGGGATTTAGCAGGAAATCCTGGTGGGGTTTTTTTTCCACGCGAGGCAAAACTTTTTTTTGTTTGTTGCTGCGCGTTATTATTATTATTAAGAATAATACTCGGGTATTATTGTGACGGTGAGAGAGGTGCTGTCTGGGTATCAATTCTGGCCTTTGTTAACGCCGGAAATCGCGGAGGATATAAAAATGGGGATTTGTTTGTTTGCTAGTTGCGCGTACGTATGAAGTGTCGATATATTAAGCTGATGAGAGACGGAGCGATGCTGTTAGTGTTTTGCACCTAAGAAGGCGAACGTTTTCTCGGCGTGAGCGAGTGATGATAGCCGCAAATGCGGGGAGCGATTTGCAATCTCAAACGCGGCGTTTAACATCCACAGCCTAATCTGATGATTGCCCAACGAGGTGGCTTCTCCATCCAACCATTATCACAAACCGCTTAATCCTGTACAGGGTCACGGTGAGCCTATCCCGGCAGACGCAGGGCGCAAGGCATGGCTATACCCAGGATGGGACGCCAGTCCATCGCAGGGCACCGGCGGGCAATTTATTCCGCCGGCCAATTAACCTATGCAGCAGCGTGTCTTTGGACTGCGGGAGGAAACCGGAGTGCCCGGCGAAAAACCCCATTGTGCCGCCCTGAACAGAGCGTTTGGTTAAACATTGCGACGTGAGGCGTCGTCATCAGAAGCCTGACGATGGCCTCCTCGGCGGGAGGCGAAACGTTTAAAAACCCTCTCATTGCTTGGCCGATGAAACCTCTCCCGTAAATCCCCTCTTGCCCAACCCGGTAACAAGAAACCGCGGGAGTGTGTCGGTGGCGGGATTAGTGAAGGGATTGGAGGCTCTGCCCCCGTCTCTTCTCTCCGGCGAAGATGCTTCTCGCCGCTACAAACGGACAGATGGCGGCAACGGTGTCGCGGCAGTAACATCCGTGCCCCGAGGCGGTTCGATTCCCGCCTCGGGCGCCTTTCTGCGTGGAGTTTGTGTGTTGTCGCCCCCCCACCCTGTTCTGCGTAGGTTTCCTCCGGGTTCACCCGGTTTCCTCACGCACCTTAAGAAACAAAACAATAATTTATAATTAATCAATATGGCCGATAACAACGTATTATATAGGACGCAGTGTGTGGCAGTATGTTGGCCGCCCGCAAACCGCCTGGCTGCCTCCTCCCCCTCTCTGCGGTTTCCTCGCTACGCCTCTGAGAGCAACCATCAACGTTAATACTGACTGGGGGATACAAAGGCGGTCGGGGGTGGTGCCCCACCAGACCCCATCCATCGCGTGCCAACCTGAGCAAGGTGCCAACGCACCGCAGTTTCCTTCCCGGTGTCTGTAACCATCCATTTTCTAAACCGCTGGTCTTGGTGAGGGTCGCGGTGGCAGCAGTCTAAGGAGAGTGAACCAGACATCCCTTTCCTCAGCAACAGATTGCAGCTCTTCCTGCTGGGGGATTCCCAGGCGTTCCCAGGCCAGCCGAAGGATATAATCCCTCAAGCGTGCCCTGGGTCGGCCTCTAGGTCTCCGCGCAGTGGGCCGTGCCTGGTATACTTCCCGGGGGAGCCTTCCAGGGGGCATCCTTACCAGATGCCCAAACCACCTCAACTGGCTCCTCTCAATTCGAAGAAGCAGCGACTCTACTCTGAGGTTGTCCCGGATTTCTGTGCTCCTCACTTTCTCTAACCGACGTTTGTTTATCCGAGTTGCGTGCCTCAAAATTTGACGTCAGTGAACCGTCCGCGGAATATTTTGTGTCAGAGTTACTCAGACACAATACTGATCTCATCCTGGCAGGCCCCGCTACGGGGAGCACACGGTGTTCCTCCCACACACGGAGAAGAGTCGCAACGTCTCCCGCGCTCATTGCTAGGTGTGTTCTAAAGATTCCAGATTTTTGCACTCTTCCGTCTTAACGTTCATTATGTTTACCCTTAATATGCTTTTTTCACTATCGCAATGCACAGCCTTAATCTTATATGGTTATTTGAAAGAAAGAAAAATACATGAATGCTGTGTATTTTGGACTAATTTATGTGAAAAATGTGTGCAATGGCTACGTGTAAATGTGCTTTTGTTGTTGGTTGATTTCAATTTTCGTTATTTATGAATCTTGTATATACTTTAATTATTGTCAGCAATTCGCATCTTTGTTGTGTCAATGCAGGAGTCCCGTAAAGAGCTTGCAAGTTCACTGGGTATTTTTCTGCTGTAATAATAAACATCTATCTATGTCGCCAATGAGCGCCCCGCCGCATTCACGGTCGTGCGACATACTTCCCCGTGGGAGAAGTTGGAATCTGAACTGTTTTTCATTTGAAGCTATTTAGTTGTGGGGGGTGGGGGAGAGGGGTGGTTTGTTGTGTTATTAATTCGATCAACAAACACCTTTCGCGAGAGATGCTAAGCTATTGTTTAGATCTGTGTGCACGGTAACCTTGGGATACTAATCCTTCATTCGATCCCCCCCCCCCACCTCCGTCCCTGCGAAGTTATTCCATCCATCCATTTTCAGAAACCGCTGAATCCTGTACAGGGTCGCGGTGAGCCGGAGCCTTTCCCGGCAGACACAGGGCGCAAGGCAGGGCTACACCCAAGATGGAACGCCAGTCCATCACAGGGCACCGGGGATAATTTAGTCAGCAAGCCAATTAGCCTATGCAGCAGCGTGTCTTTGGACTGTGGGAGGAAACCGGAGTGCCCGGCGAAAACCCACGACGGAAACACGGGGAGAACATGCAAACTCCAGGTAGAAAGGCACCCGAGCCGAGATTCAAACCCGGGACCTTCTTGCTGTGAAAAATATTATTATGAAAAATATAATATCCCACGGCGGGTGGGGGGGGGAACGGGTGTGGAGGAGGTGGTGTCATTTATTTATTACTCCAATTCCTATACTCTCCTCCAAGGATTTCTGGCATTTGCTTATGCAGCTCAGCCAGAAACGCGTGAGTAATGTATGCACACAATCCCGCACCTACAGTCGCAGGTTTACATATTGCCGCGGAAAAACAGAGGAGAGATGTTCAAAGTTCAGTGGTCACATGAATATTAAAACGCGCGTTTGCTGCGTCAGCAGTTCGTTACGTTGACTGGCGTAATATTGGGAACATTTCTCGTCGTTTAAAGCGGTGAAATGTTGACATCTGACAACTGGGGGGGGGTTTCTCCCATCTTCAGCGTTCTTTAAAGTAGAAAAAATACGTAAACAAAATCAGAGTTTGCTTTAAAATGTGAATACAGGGCGTACCTCTTTTAACGAAGCATCGGCCAACTCATATTCGTTTAACGGACAAGAAAAGCGTATTCATGAATAGTAAAGCACTTGCACTGCACTCCTAAGGCTCGGTTGACTTTCTGTGTGGAGTTTGCATGTTCGCCCCCTGTGTCCGCGTGGGTTTTTGCCGGGCACTCCGGTTTTCTCCCACAGTCCAAAGACATGCTGCTGCTGCATAGGGTAATTGGCCTGCGGACAAAATTGCCCACCCGTTGCCCTGCGATGGACTGACTTACCATCCTGGGTGTAACCCTGCCTCGTGCCCTGTGTCTGCTGGGATAGGCTCCGGTTCACCGCGACCCTGCACAGGATTAAGCGGTTTCTGACAATGAGATGAGATGAGACTTACATAACGAAAGGGGGGGGCTGGGTGAGAGAGAGAGTTTTGTGGCAGAGGACCCGGGGTCTCAATTTGTGGGGAGCGGTGGCTCAGTGGTTAGAGCGCTGGGCTACAAACCTGGCTATGACCTGAATTCGAATCCCGCTCACGGCCTACACCAGTGACGATTTTCTAAACCGGTCCTGGGCTCTGCTCTAGGTCGACTCAGCCTTAAATGAGTAGCCTAGTGCGGTGTTTATACATTGCCACTAGGGGAGACAAAGGCGGTCGTGCGCGGTGCTGGCTGGTCAACCACCTGCCCGTGTGCCATGTCGACCTTACTAGGTGCTCGCTAACGCTAACTGCACTTGACCCTACAGTCTGTTAAGGCTATACGGGGGATCTGTGATGAGACAACACAGCGAGCCTCAACCGATGAGGTATGTGGGTGGTGGGGGGTGTATGTAGGGGTGGGGGCGGGGGGGGTTGAGGCGT
>JAZEWU010000038.1:3794389-3809365 GCA_036362915.1 Geotria australis | reverse complement strand
TCCGGCTTCCAGAGCTTGCACGCTCACTGGGTATTTTTTGCCGTGTAATAATAAACATCTATCCATGTATCACGACCCGTTCCGAAAATCACCACTGCTGTTGGCCGCGGGCGGGAATCGGCACTCCGATTTCCCGGATTCGTAGGGCAGCACCCTAACAACCACGCAACCGCAGCACGCATACACGGAGCTCTAATGTTTATCTGTGCAGCGGTGGTGGAGGGTGTGGCGGGAGGCGGAGGGGGGGAGCGGGGTGTGACTTCAAAACTGCTCGACGAAACACGTCACCGGCTCCTCGTATTTATTCCCGCGTCCGGCACCGGCTCTCGGCCGTGCACGCCGGCGGCACGGGTTGTTGACCCAGGTGGCGCGCGCCAAGTCCATTAGAGCTCTCTCTCTCGCCCTCTCGCTCGCTCTCCTCTGTCCAAACACGACGGCAGCCGGCGCTAACGCAACGAGGCACCGGCGGCGGTCGGAGTCGAGAGCCGGCGCCGCGTAAATAATAATAATAATTTTACGCTAATAACGCGTGTCACATATTCATTCAATGTCGAAGATATTCATTCGACGAGCGAAGGACTCAGAGGCGTAGCGAGGAAAGCGCAGAGAGGCGGAGGAGGCAGTCATGCGGTTTGCCGGGTGAAAGGCGCTATATAAATTGATATTATTATTATTATATTGCCACACACTGCTTCCTATGTATTATGATGTTATCGGCCAACTTGTTAATGAGTGTTTTTTTTTAAGTTGTGGGAGGAAACCGGAGAACCCGGAGGAAACCCACGCAGAACAGGGAGAGAGAACACACAAACTCCACACAGAAAGGCGCCCAAGGTGGGAATCGAACCACCTCGGGCAAGACCATTCTTTCTGTGAGGCGCAGATGTTACCACTGCGCCACCCTGCCGCGTCGGCACCAGCCGCTCGGCCTGACGCGACCGTCGGAACGATCTGCGGCCCGGCACGGTCAGTCGGTTTTGATCGAAGCTGGAAGGAACCGTTCAGCCGTGTGGCTCTTTTCAACAGTTGTTCGGCAGGGAGGGGGTAAGCAAGTTAGTAAATTAGTTGGGCTATAACGGGGATGGGATGCCGGTACATCAGAAGCTACACGGGGCTATTTAGTCAGGCCAGTTAACCTCGGCAGCATGTCTTTAAATTGTGCAAGGAAACCGGAGTACCTGGCGAAAACCCACGCGAGAACGGACAGAATACGCAAACTCCACACAGAAAGGCACCCGAGCCGAGAATCAAACCCGGGTCCTTCTTGCTGTGAGACGGCAGCGCTACTGGCCGCGCCACCGCGCTGCCCTCGGTTGTTTAAACGGAGCTAGTCTCGCGCGGCAAGTCGGCAAATCCGATTCCCGCAGCCATCCGGCAATTTCTGCGGGGAATTAGCGCAGCCAAGGCACACGCTGCCAAATGACCCCCCGGCGCCTAATCCATCAATGCCCCCTATTTAACCAGGTGATAGGCCTCTCCCCCAGGATTAATATCGTCTATGTAAGGATTTTACGTTAAAGCAACTTACTTGAGGTCAATTTTTTTACGTTTTTTATTTTTGGTAATAGACGCGCGAGCATCTATCTCCAGCAGATGGGAAGGCGTGAGTTGCGCTGCTCCTGAAGCTATCGTTCCTGGCTCACAGACTTAACCGTGGACTTATTGTTGAGCTGGACAGTCCTTTGTATACGCAGGAAGAAGGGCGAAAATATACATATTCAAACACCTTATTTAAATTATGACAACCTCATCAGATGGTTGCTGTTCAGAGTTGTTCTTTCGTGATAGCCGTGTCGAGCCGTGATAACCTACATCAGTACAACCTCATTAGAGACGAACAAAATCAAACTCTACTCACTTTTCAATCTGATCACTTTCTCATCATACTGATGTAGGTTTGCACGGCTATTTGTTTACCAACTTAAAATGTTAAAATGGGCGATTAACTTACGGCCATTAGGATCTAAACCCATCTGTAGAGGCGCACCTATTTTAATATCCAATACAAACAAGAATCTGATCTTTAGCAATTCTCTGTAAACACTAGCGGGTGCCTGCGTTAGGAATCAAACCGTTGCATCCCTGCAGAGGAGAGAGAGTGAGAGAGGCTGAATGTTGAGGCTGTTGAGCCTGACAGCCACTAGGCCCCCAGGCCACCAAGGTTGTGTACAAAGTACATAAACAGAGAACGTCCGTGGCGTGTGCTTCATGCGGGCGAGCGATACGCAGCGCGAGGCTCTAACACAAAAACAACACAAATCTCAAACACTCGGCCCTCGGGGGATGTGCGTGGCTCGCTTTCACTTGCGTCATCGCGCAATTTGTGAATTCCGTATTGCAAGCGAGCTCCCGACCCCCGTCTCTCGCCCGCTCGACTGCCCCCCACCCCACACACCCGCCGGCCGACTCACTCTGGGACCCCCCCACGGCCACGCACGCGTCGCGCGCCCCCCTCTCTCCACAAACCGCCGCGTGCCCGCGTCTCCCACGACCGAATGTGCGCAGACGCCGTGGAACAAAATAAATCGGCACTTCAAAGAGCTTCGCTACTAACAAAACCGGGGCTGCAGTTGCGGGGCTTCACGCCGCAAAAGCGCCGGGTTGGCGGAAGGTTAAAGATTGATAAAAAATTAAAAATCCTCATGCCTGATGGTGGGCCCAAAAGTGGGAGATGAAACGTCGCGAAATTGAGTCTCTATGCGAGTCTCTATGTATCTCTATGTGTCTGTGTGTGTCTGTGGAGCGGTGGCTCAGTGGTTAGCGCACTGGGCTATAAACCTGGCGACCCGAGTTCGAATCCCGCTCACGGTCTACACCAGTGACGATTCTCTGAACCGGTCCTGGGCCTCCCCTAGGTCGACTCAGCCTCAAATGAGTACCTGGTCCGGTGTGTAAACGTTGCCACTAGGGAGACAAAGGCGGCACGTGTTGGCTACCCACCCCTTCGTGTGCCGTGTCGACCTTCATAGGTGCACGCTAACGGCACTTGCCCCTGCAGTCTGTTACGGCTATACGAGGGCGAAAACACGGGGCCGCCGTGCATACCGTAATCGAGTTACCGAGCGGGTCAATCGGACTATAATATACACTTTGACCACCACACAGGTGCGAGCTACATACTGGCAATATACTCACCGGCAGTATACCCATATACCCACGAACTGTATACTCATTGACAATATACTTACCGATAGGGATGTAGGTTTTCACGGCTAGATTCATGATTGTTGCTTTTGATTGCCGGTGAGTATTTTGCCGCTATAGTCTCATTTTGAGTATAGCCCTGCTTTGCGCCGTGTGTCTGCCGGGATAGGCTCCGGCTCACCGCAACCCCTGTTGATGAGTATCTATTAAGGCTGGCTAATGTGCACAAGAGGGTGGGGTGTGGCTAGCACTACGCTCGGCCGCCTTTGTATCCCCAGTGTTGACGTTTACACACCGCACTAGGTAGTCATTTAAGCTGATCGAGGGAAGGCTTCGGATGATCAGTTCGGATAATCACCACGAGTGTACTGATGTAGGTTTTGACGGCTAGATGCATGAGAATTGCTTTCCAAAGCTGTTATTTATGGATAGCCGTGTCGAGCGTTACTTCGCTCTCCTTAACGACGTTTCGCTCTCCCAAGTTGAAAGCAAATTTCAATCACCACACGGGTTAGCCATGGCCCGGGAATCGAACTCGGGTCGATAGATTTTTCACTCGGCGTACAAAACACTACGCCGCCGCTCCCCAACACGCACACACAATTCCAATCCTCTTAGACTTTCATAAAATTGCAATTGAATGGGGATACAATCTGCAAGGGGCTCGAGAGCTCCAAGCAGGGGCACACTGTAAGAAACTCCCTGCTATGAGGGAGCAGCCAATGCCAAAACTCTCCCTTTCTGTCCACAAAGCATGTTTGTAAATCCCACATGTGCTGCCAAACCGGTTGAGGCAGGAGGCCTCACGGAGGCTTTGGGGAGGGATGGCAGCGGTGGGGAGAGGTGCGGTGTGGACGGGGCGGGAGAGCATGGGGCCAGAAAGGAACCTTGCTATAATTTGTGAGTTTGAAAAAAAAGTTTGCAGGAGAATTTCTCTCCATGGCCGTTCTTTCGGGATAGCCGTGTTGTGTGGTTACTGCTCGGTTGTTCGCGGCGTTTCGCCTCGCACGTTGGAGGCGTCATCAGATTTATGGAAAGAACGGCTATGTAGACACACAAAGGTGTGCCTCTCGCATACAGTAAGAAGATACTACTCCTGGTCAATGCATGCATGTCATTTGACCATCGCATCGCACACACAATTCTCTCGGCCTTGCCTACAGCACCGTAGACACAGTGTGGTGCAAGCAAGGGGTGGTGCCATTCGCACACACAACGCTCTCAGCCTTGCCTACACCACCAACTCAAAGGACGTCTGAAAGTGAGGTCGTTTTAATGTTCAGAGGCGGAAGGCTGAGAGCAGCGTAGACACAGTGCGGTGGTCACAGTGACATACGAGCACGGAGTCGTAGCATTCCTGTTGTTTGTGAGCAGCGGCCAGCAGCACACATTTGCTTGCTGTTAAGTCTACGCGTAGAGAGCCCACTGCTCTGCGATGAAAAATAAGAGACAGCTGTAATTTTCATACTATTCTCACAATCCTGTACTCGGAGCAATAACAGTAATCTGCTTTATTTTACACAGTAGAATGTCAGCGCAATGTGTATTTGCGAGGGTCTTTACTGGTTTCTTATTCTGTAGGAGAGAGGGGGAACACTCGACATGGCTATCACGGAAAGCGGTTTATCATAACTTTAAAAAATATATATCCGTAGATCGTCGTTTGTCGAAGGTAGGATGACTGCATCAGCTTCCATCGAGCCAAATGCCCTTGCATAGTCTACAAAGGCCAGACACAGTGGTGTTTGATATTCATGCATTAGCCTTTTTCCAGAACCTGATTGATAGTAACACAAGTCCAACTGGAAATAAGCATTGTGCAAAGACAACTTCGGTTCCGCGCTCAAGAAAAATGCTCCCGGTCATTTTTTTTTCAAAATAAATAATCGTTTTAAAACGTGTATATTTTCTAATTCGGTTAAACACGTGTAGATTAGGGCGCCACTCCAAATTCGGGTTTGTTATTGTCAGGTTCACGCCTCCTGGTTTTATTCAATCGCCTGTTACAGCGAAACCACTGTGAGTTTAGAGACATTCCCTCAATGTTCAACGCGGGTGCTCAGCGGCGATGGAAAATGCACGACACTCAATACGAAACGAGTCATAGTGTAGAGGCCTCGACACGGGGAATACGAGGAGGGGGAGGGGATACTGAGCAACCTGTGACTACGAATAGAGTTGAGCTGCTGACTTACACACGGTGGCTATGCGGTGGCTAGCGCTGCCGCCTCACAGCAAGAAGTGCCCTGGTTCGATTCCCGGCTCGGGTACTGTTCTGCGTGGAGTTTTCATGTTCTCCTTGTGTCCGCGTGGGTTGTCGCCGGTTACTCCGGTTTCCGCCCACAGTCAAAGGACATGTTGCCGAGGTTAATTGTCCTGACTAAATTGCCGCTGCTTGTAACTTGCTTACCCTGCCTCGCTGGATAACTATTAAAAGAGCTACACGGCTTAACGGTTCCTTCCAGCTTAGACAAAAAGTCACCGACGACATCACAAGGAACAAACTGAGCGGTGGGTGCGATCCCAGAAAACTGAAACTTCTAGTTCCATACGCACACTGAACGGCGCCCTAGTGTACTTTGATTTAACATATAGGAATGTAAACACTGAAAGTCCTTAATAATCCTTTACCAGTATTACAACAAAGTACTCTTAATCGTAGAGCAGACTGCAGCGAGATTAATTGCACCAATATTTAAAAGGCACAGCCCTGCGCAATGTACCACGACTATTAATGTTTGTTCAGCGGTTTTTTGTTCGACTCCGACCTTGTATTAAACGTAAGCACGTCCACGTGACACGAAAAGGCACATCAACACTGCACAGATCTCCGTTTGTTTTTCGTTAGCCCCCACAAGAAGGACCTCTACACGCACAGAAAACACAAAACACACTCGTACGGGACCTCCGCGTCGCGCCCGCGTCGAACGTGACGAACGCGGTTAACATCACCGCTCCGACCGCAACGTGTGTCGGCCGCCCGCTCGCAAACCCGCGCGGCCTTTACGCCGCGACCCGCGCGCTTGGGGGAGAGCGGGCGCCGCCTAAGTGCGTATCGGCCGAGAGACGCTCGGCCAAACGGCAAAGTCTGCCGCGTCAGGCCCTGTTTTTGTTTCGCGAGCGTAATGCCGACGAGCTCCGACGTGTTGGCGCAAGCCGTCGGACGCTCGCCGTGCTGTCTGCCGCGGACAAAGAACGAACGCCTCCAACGTGGGAGGCGAACCATCGCAAGGGAGAGAGGGGGGCGCTCGACACGGCGATCCTGAAAGAACAGCTATGAAAGGAACGAATTGTGTTGGCGTGCGCGGGCAAACTGGCCGCGGGCGACTTAAGTAACGCGATGCTGGGCGATTCGGGCAGCCTCGTGGCATGTTGCCAAGAGCGGTGGCGGAGCGATTAGCGCACCGCGTTGCGCATCCAGCGACCCGAGTACGAGTCGCCCTCATGGCCAAGACCAGTGATGATTTTTTGAACCATGTCTAAGCCTCTCCTAGGTTGACTCGGCCTATAGTAAGTAGTACAACAAGCTGGTTGTAGATGGTCGATGGCAGATATTTACTGCGGCTATTCTTATGGGCGTCTATAATTTTCTCAAAATTCGCACAAACGCAACTTGACAATAAGCGTCTGCGTCGGATCGCTTACCTCCAGCACAGACGCTCGACGGCTCTGCCGACAAGATCTCTGTACATGACTTCTTGAGAATCTAAAACAACAACACAGGAAAATACGATAAAGCAGTTGTACTGATGCAGTTATCGCTATTTTCATGGACAGTGGGGTAAAAACTGCACGAGTGTTGATAATTGTATCCTAAATGCACTACCGATAGCTTAAAACCATAACACTATTTGCAGCTGTTACGCAAGCGGTGCGTGCGTGCGTGCTCGTAGGAAAACGCGAAGATATGCCGCCGCGCAAACGCATCTCCGCAGCCATCGTCGCGACCGCTCCCGCACCCATCGACGGCGCCACGGCTCCTCGCAAACGACGATCGGCAGACGCGCGGCTAAGATCGAAATCTGAGGCTCAGACGGAGCCGGATGTCGGCGCGGAACACATGCAGCCAATTCAACTCGACGTGCGTGGCAAGACGCTATACCCAGGCGGCATTTCGAACTAACTCTCTGGCACGTGGATGCTGTGTCTGGCGGGTTGGCGCCGGCTGACCGCCCGGCTGACTCCCGCCCTCTCTGCAGCTTCCTCGCTACGCCTCCGTATCTCGCCCTTGACCAGGCGTGGAATTTCCCGCGAGTTATAAATGTTTTGATTATTATGCAAAGTGTTCCCCACCCCGGTTATAAACCGATGGCAAACAACGGCCGTTGTTGCGCGCGGCTCGTCCCTCATTCGACCGCCGTGTCTATCGCGCAGCGGCTCAGTGACATGGCGGGACAACGAGCCAGGGACGCACTCCAAACGTCAGGTTCAACAGACTCGCCGGCGACAAAAACGTCTTGGCAGCAAAGCTACGGCGAGGTTATTTACGCGCGGGACAACAAACAGGCTTGGCGTGAGCTCTGAGGCGGGAGTCTCGGCGACCCGTGTCCGTACGGCTAATTTGTGTCCTATGTCTTATAATTTATCGCTATTGCTTGACTCTCAGTTATTCTGTCTCCCCGTTGTTGACATGCCGTTCTCTCCGCAGCTCGGATAAACAAAAAAAACCCAAAAAAGTAAATTGTTGCTGAATTTCCGTTCTCTGTCGTTGTTGCCATGTCGTTCTCTCCGCAGCCCTGTGCAGCGCTTTGTGACCCTCGGGTGAAAAGCGCTCTATAAATGCTATTATTATTATTACTTATGAATTCCACGAGCGAGGAATGCTTACCGAGATTACCAGGGAAAGGGAGAGAGCGTAAAAATAATTCCGCGAGTCGAAATAGTCGTGCGAGGTCACGGTGAGGAGCGGACCGCGTACAGTGTCGTCGCGGTGGGGAATAACAAAGATTCACTCACGGAGTCGATGATTCCTCGCAAAGCCTGGAATCCTCCGTGCACCGGGAAGACGTGATCCTTGGTATCGGCAATACGGGCCAACTGCAAAACAAGCGGCAGTGAGACTCGGCACGGCAAAGTCAAACTTGTGCGTGGTTTTCATCGCAACTCATCACGTAACGATCGCACGCCTCAATTCCCAAATCTGTAGGAGGGACGACAGTGATACCCTTCTTTACCTGTGCCAATCATCTGGTGGGTGAGTGGATGAGTGGGTGAGTACGTGACGGAGGTCTGACATTGATACATGCCGTTACTCCTGATGCATTCACCTAGTGAGTGGGTGAGTAGGTGAGTGAGTTAATGGGTGGGTGAGTGCATGGGTGGCTGAGTGGGTGAGTGGAAATAAAACGCTCAATATGGCTATCCCGAAGGAGCAGCTCTAGAGAGCATTTCTCAACAGCAATTTCTCAACACATCGAGCCGTGGAAACCCACATCTGTTGCCATCGTCTCATCCCAGTCAAACACGGGACGTCGCCCCAACATTCGCCCAACGTTGGGCATTTTTACCAGGATCTCATTCCTCACCGACCACCGTGCACTGTACTTCACGTAAACAAGCGAGCTTTTACCGCGATTCCCCCCCTCGCAAAAAAAAGCACAAACCTCCGGCCGCGTCATTGGCCTAATTACGAGCTGCGGCGCATTCCGCAGTGCTGCCTCGCCGTGCGAGAAAAACAATGCGGCTCCCACCACGATCAGAGAAAACCGCTTCAAAGTGAAGCAATTACTCCACTGTACTACGCCGGCTCCCAACACACTCAGCAGCGACGACGAGATACAGTGCGGACACAATGCGATTCTTTTGCGCACTTCGGAGATCCTCTGTTTTGACGCAGGAATCCCGTAAAGAGCTTACAAGCTTCACTGGGTATTTTTATGCTGTAATAATAAACATCTATCTATCCTTTGTCGATGAACTGCTGCGTGAGAGCCTTGTGACGGTGTGTTGGTCATGGAAGATGTTTGACCCTACTTCCCCCTCCTCACGGATCGTTAGTTATCGTGGTGGAGGGGGGTGTGCGTATTCCAATGAATCCCAGAGCTGTGTTGCCTGGAGTATAGCACTCATGGCAGGGTCTCACTTCGTGAACTGGTCTGGAGTCTAGCACTCCTGCTACGGCCTCCCTTGGAAAACAGAGCTGTGGGGAGGTCCCAAACAAATAACAATCCGAAGACCTTCCGACTAAACAAGGTTGGCGTCATGAAAGGCAATCCCGCCGTAACATTCTGCTCAACACCCCGACCATTGGAGGGCAACCCGGGTCAACCCTAACAGCGGCCATTTAAACCAAAAACAATAACAACTACTGGGTAAGGAAATCCCCACAACGCGATGGTCATGGAGGATAACGGAAACCCCAAATATACAACATGCATCGTGAGGGTCGAGATCGAACCCACGACCTCCTGCGTACGAGTTGAGGGAGATCACATCTCACCACCGCGGCGGCGTTAACACAGAACGTACCTCAAAGGGCCCTAGTCCACTTTCAAGTGAAACAAATTGAGAATCCGCTTACGTCGCTATTACATCGTTAATTAAGATGCTTTGCTTTTCAATCAACCGGACAATTATTAATGTGCCACGTTACAATTCGGGACGGGCAATATTTTTAGTGGTTGACTTAGGCCAGTCCGCATCAAGCCGGCGCTTTCCACAGCTCTGTTTACGAGCACTTAAGAGATTGCTTAGCGTTACACAGAGCCTCTTCCCGATCAATACGACTGTGGGCTGCCAATGCAACTTCCTGCACACGATTGCACGGCTAATGGATTCCTTAAAAGCTTCTGGTTAAAGGTACGCTACGAAAGCTACATTACTGCGCTCTCGCAAAAAGACGCCTTCTTGTTCGTCGAAAACAAAGTCCGTAAACAAACGTTGCGCGGCTCTACGAGGCAGTGAACCGCTGCGGTTTGGCCGCTGCGGGCACTTTAATTGTGGTATTCTCCGAATCGTTAGATGCAACTAGGGAAGGGAGACGCACCCTATTTGTGTACCCGGTGTCAATAAAGTTATACAAACTGGTCAACACACGCGGCTACTGAATTGTAAACATGCGCTGCCACCCCCAGCTTGCGTGTTAAACGACAGGGAAAAATGATGCGTCATTGTCTGTAAAACATTGTAAGGAGAATAAAACGCACCCAAACGTGGAAACGAGCTTTAAACATTAACAGTCACCACCTTAAAAAATGTATTCAGTCTCAGGACGCCTGAGGATACCTCCAACGTGTGAGGCGAAATGTCACCAAAGAGAGAGAGGGAGCGCTCGACACGGCTATCTCGGAAAGAACAGCCTTTAAAAGCAAATATCACGCATCGAGCCGTGAAAACCTTCATCAGCACAAAACTAAGATTGGAGAAATAAATTAACTATTAAATATTAAACGGCATGCGGGCCGACAAACACTGAAAACGGTAAAACTAGTGATTAAATGAAACAAAATAACACCTGCAGCTAACTTCTAGTAGATGTGGGATTGATGTGGTATTAGATTTGGCGTAACAGAATGAAACCGGGGTGTGGGGGGTTTCAGACTGAGATTAAATTCCACCAACAATCCGTTCCCGTAGGCAAGCGGCCTGTAGGAGATTCTGCGCGTATCGCCATGACGACACGCGGGCTGTGGGGTCGGCAGGCTGGCCTCACGCTGGGAGCCGGCAAAGCGGCGAGCGATTCGTGACCGATTTCCCCACAGTAATTAACATCGCGACGCGGGTTTCCTTAGACCGTTTAGCCCCAGCTGGACAACATCCTGCCTCACCCAGGCCGCGTTTACACGTGCGACGGTATTATTGTTTAGATGGCGTCTCTAATCATACTAATGATAATACTGTAGATACTACACCCCACCCACCATGGATCGTAACCTCATGGTGGAGGACTTTGCGTGTTCCAGTGAACCCCAGAGCTATGTCGTTTGGAGCCCAGCGCTCCCGCTAGGGTCTCCATAGATAGATGTTTATTATTACAGCAGAAAAATACCCAGTGAGATTGCAAGCTCTTTACGGGACTCCTGCGACACAACAAACATGCAAATTTATGACAATAATTTAAAATATATACAAGATTCATATGTAAACAAATTTTAAATCAACCAACAACAAAAACACATTTAGCATTGGACACATTTTTCAAATAAGATAGTAAAAAATAAACAGCATTGCACAAATACACACCATTGCACAAATACACACCATTGCTGAACAGGTCCGGAGACTCACACTTCTGCTAGGGTCTCCCCTTGGTAAACAGGTCTGGAGTCTAGCACTTCTGCTAGGAGCCAGTGTTACAGATAGGAGCGACTGTTGCAAAGCAGGAATCCTGAATCCAGAGCTTGCAAGCTTACTGGATATTTTCCGCTGTAATAATAAACGTCCACCCAATCTGTGCAATCGACACACCGCCAAGCGTTCCGCCAAATTCAGGCGTATTCCGCGCTACAGACAAAGCACGCGGGCAGGACCCCACCTGCGTGTAGTTAAAGTTCTTGACGCCCACGCAGTAGATCATGGCTCCTTGCTCCCGTGCACGATCAGCCTGCAAGCCGCACGGCGGACGGAACGCGGCCAAAGGTCGGGTCATCGGGGAGAGGGTCAGGGGTCAAGTGTCGCGGACGGTCGCCCGCGGCGCTGACGGAAAAACGAGACGATCGCAAGCGGCCGAGCCGCGCGGCGGCGACACGTTAAGCACACGCAAATGCACGACGGCGTCCAGATCCCGATCGAGATCGAAGGGTCGTCGCGGACGGTGGTTTGGTGATGTCAACAACAATAACAGCCGCCGATGTAATACCTTTCTGGCAATAATACAAGTGTTTAGATCTTGAAACACCAACTGCTTGTGGCGAAACAGGAAAACAAATTGCTTTGATAATGCGTGCATTGTCCTTGAAACTGGTTGGCCCATACCAGAGACGTATATCTTTCGTCTCACCCGTGTTAGCCAAGTTTTGCCAAAAGGCATCTGTTTACTGGCAAAAAGGTACCCGTAGAATCAACAACCGCCGTTCGGCACTAAGTCGCAGTGACGTCACGACAGCGCTTGTGTCAGGCCACATGCACTTTGAGGCCTTCACGTGAAGTGTCAAAGGCTTGCTGGCAGGTCACGGGAAAGACCCAGGTGTTATGGGTTGCCTGCCTGAGATGACTGACAGATGCTCCCTTGACTGACCTGTGCTCCCTTGTGTGGTGATGTCACCACACACCTCCCCGACTACTATCACTTCCTTCTGCTCGATCGCTCAGCTGCTGAGACGTTGACCCCCGAACTCAGAACGTTTTCTTTTACAGTATCCCAACATCTGGCTTCAGTTGTGTGCTCATTCATAAACACAGCATTACTCAAACTAAAGGTGCGGAATTGTACAGTTTCAGGCTAACACTTTGACTTTCATGTTGAACAGAGACCGGGAAAGCAAATGGTTTGGAATTGACAAAATACGCCTTTTTTCAAATGCCTGTCTTTTAAAGTCTTTTAAAGTCACAGCAATGTGCAGCCTCTGTAAGTCAAAATAGTCCCACTTGCTTCTCTCACTGCCCGCTCTGCAGAAAACGCACTGTCCAAACAAAACACCAGCTCATTATACTGCGGGTGCATGCAAGGTTACGAGGCAATGCGGCGGTGTTTTCAAATGACGACGACGCCAAAGCATGTTCAAGCCTGCGCCCCTACACACGCAGCCGATGAGAACGCAGTCATCAGCAGAAAAACCCTGCACCTGCATTCTGCCAAGTGGCAACCGCAGGAGGACCTCTCCAACCGCGTCTGTCCCGTTCACGGATATGACCTCGAACCAGTTCACGGATCTGCCCACAACTACTTTTCCAGAAACGTAACCCCCCCGAGCGAATAGCGAGGTCCTCCTGAACAGCTCCGGACATGGTTGTGAAGCCGCATCCGTACCGCTCTTTCTGCGTAGGAGAATAAGTATTCCGTGAGCTCCCCGTCGGTCAGCGCGATGATGATGCTGGCGGCCTTCTCGCCTGCGACAAGAAAGGCGGAGGAAACACACGCTCCCGTGAGTTGTGCGGCTCCACCGAGGGTGTGCGTCACACCAATCGTACTTTTCACCAACAACAATTTCCTGGCACGGATGCCGCCCTTCTGGGTGGCGTTTGCGTGTTCTCCCCATCTCTGTGTGGGGTTTTCGCCAGGTACTCCGGTTTCCTCCCACAGTCCAAAGACATGCTGCTGTAACTGCGTAGGTTAACTGGTCTGCTGGCTAAATTGTCCCGTGCCCATTCTGAGTACAGCCCTGTTTTGTGCCGCGTCTGCTGGGATAGACTCCGGCTCACCGCAACCCGCTACAGGATTAGTGGAGACCGATCGTGACATGACATTTTGATGACACAACAAGACATGATGACGACATGACATGATGACCAACAACAATCTGCGAGCCCTCTGTAGCTCGACGATTCGCAACACGGAGTGTAACAGTTGTGCTACTTATTGTCGACAAGGCAGTAAGGACCACCACGTACCTTTATAAAACTCTTGCTGTATCTGTTCACTTGCCTGGAGGGAAACAAGGTGATGTAACAAGACAAACGTTTTAGTCTTTCTGGCAAAAATACAAGTGTTCAGATCTTAAAACACCAAATCGACAGCTTTCACAATTTGTCACGTTTGCAAAAGATTCACACATGCTTGTGGAAAAACATGCAAAGAAAATGCCTTGATAATGTATGCATTGTCCTTGAAACTGATTGGCCCACACCAGATATGGCTTTCTTTATAGCCTAGTCTCACCAGTGTTAGCTAAGTGTTGCCAAAAGGCAAGCAGCTCAGTACAACGCAGATATCAATGCATTAGTATCTCAGATCGAGCTGTTTTATCTATGTGTACCTTTTTTCCAGTACACGGAAGATGTACAAAGAGAGAGGCAATAATACAAGTGCTAAGATCTTAAAACACCAAATCAACTGACCGATCACGCTGACAAACACAGTTGGCAAAAACGGACAAATAAATAAACAGCAGGGGCGTTGCGAGCTGAAACGATAACGATTATTTCTGAGAACATTAATTAACCGCAGAAAAAGCCTCAGGCATGTCTCCGGACTCTGTTCAACGTTTCAAACAGTCGGGGGAAGAAAAAAAAAAGCATTTCCAAATTAATTTCGTGAGAATAAACTTTTATTTTACGTCGAAAATACCGGATGAGTGGCACGCAGGGACCGACGGCTCGCCGACGCGTGCCATCTCGGCCGCGACCCGGTGCCGCTCCGAGACAGGGCCATGCGGCTCTGCTTACCGACGGTGGATTGCCACAAGAATGTTTCCGTTGCTTCGTGACACAGTCTGATATCACGGTTGGGCGACGGCCGGCGATGGAACAAAAAAACCCAAAATAAATCCAAAAGCGATAAAATATTTCAAAGCGAAACTCACGCGAGCAAAGCCGTCGTGCATGTAGGTGTCTCCTCCGATCTGCACTTGCCTCAGCTCGTCCAAACCCAGGCGTATTTCCTCCCTGGAATGCCAAGCAAACAACACGGGTGCGTTTGAGACGTGCCGCTTGCCAAAGGCTGTCTCTAACCCGTCTCCGGAACTTAGATGTACATCAAGCGACCGTCAGACGCAACAGAAAACGCGGCCGTCTTTGTTTACGGCAAAGGTGCACAACATACGGCACGAGCGCCAGGTATGGCCCGGCAGTACATTTAACCCGGCTCTTGCTCCACGTATTAATATCGATCGGAATGTTACGATTTTTACCGAGCACAGTATTCGTTCGGTGTCGAAGGTGTTCGTTCGAAAAGAGAATGACTCGGAGGCGTGATAAAATTGCAGAGAGGCTGAAAGGAGGAAGGCAGCCACGTGG
>JAZEWU010000038.1:3759647-3780213 GCA_036362915.1 Geotria australis | reverse complement strand
GGGGGGGGGGGGGTCGTTGGCGCAGGCCCGTTACAGATATCACTCGCCACTGATGTTGGCCGCAGCGGGGATAGAGAGCGGGTTGGTGGCGCGGTGCGCTAACCACCGCTCTAACCACCACGCAACCGTTACACCCCCGGTTTTCACAGCCACGCAATAAGCGTCCGCTTCATGTGTCTGTCAGTGAGCAATGATTAACGTGTCTTACACAGGCCATCAGGCCGCCCTCCGTGGTTAATTATTATAACCTCCGTGTTGGGTAAATTAGTATAACCTCCGTGTTTAGTTAATTATTACAACCTCCCTATTTAGTTAATTGGGATAATCTCCGTGTTTAGTTAATTAGGATAACCCCCGTAATTAGTTAATCGGTGTCCATTTTTTTTTACACTTTTTTTTCTCATTGCCGGAAAGGTTAGAACCTCGTATATTCTACATTATTTGTACAACGGCAAAAAAGGTCCAATAGTCTATCTATCTATCTTACCCGTCCCCGCTGGACAACAGTAAAAAAACAAAACTAGCCACCGCAGCCCAACAGTTCCTTCCAGCTTCAGTGCAACCCGACTGATTTGTTACCTTCGCCTTGCGCTGGCTCGCAGACTCGGCGGGGTACCGCTGCTCCCACTACACGGGGATGTTCCGGCTCGACCACCCGGCGACCCACGGCCCCCGCGCGCCGTGGGCAGTGAGACCGGCTCCCCAGCCGTGGATCTCTCCGTGCCCGCGTGACTCCAACCCCGTGTGCCTGGCCTCCCCGAGCGCCGCGCCGTCCGCCGCCAGGAAATCGTCCGTGGACTTCCACAACCTGGCCCGGGATCTGGAGTCACGGCCCGGCTTGAGCGAAAGCGCCACGCGGGGCCACCTCGTCTCACGCGGCCGAGCCGGGGCGGCCGCAGGACTCGGGCCCACGCAGGGGCTCGCTCGGCCCAGGGCTCAGCGCGGGCCGGAGCGCGGCGCGCAGAAGGATGAGCATGCGTGGAAGCGGGCGGCAAAGGGAGAGAAGCTCGAGGCGTCTTCTCCGGATAAGCGGGGGCTGCCTTCGACGAGACAGACGCTCGCGGTGTGGATGAACAACAGCGGTATTATCGGCAGAGGCGTCAACATCGGCGGCGTCAACATCGGCGGCGTCGACGGCAACAGCGCGAGAGACGATCGCTCAGAGAGGCGCACGCCTGTTGGAACCACCAACCCAAATCCTCCGGACGCCTCCTCCAGGGGCGACGTGCTCGACACGTCCAACAACATCGTAGGGGGCCAGCACAAGAGTGTGGTGGGGGGCCGGCACAAGAGCGCCTTCTCTCCTCCGGCCAAGTCGGAGCACAGACGCCCGAGCAGCTCTCATTTCATGGTCTCCGAGCTGCTGAAGACGACGACCGCTTCCCCGGTCGCCGCCGCCGCCCGCGGTGGGCCCGCGTTCATCTACGCCGACTGCGGGCCCTCGTGGTCCAAGCCGCTGGTGGCCAGGCCCGTCGCGAGGCCTTCCCCACCGCTGGCCCTGCCGCCGGCGGGCGGCCCCGGCGGGCTGGGGCTGCCGCCGCAGAACTGGTGCGCCAAGTGCAACGTGTCGTTCCGTCTCACCTCGGACCTGGTGTACCACATGCGCTCGCACCACCGCTGCGAGCGCTCGGCCGAGCCGCAGGCGAAGAGGCGCCGGGAGGAGAGGCTGCGCTGCCAGGTGTGCGCGGAGAGCTTCAGGGAGAGGCACCACCTGTCCAGGCACATGATATCGCACAACTGACCCGGCGTGACCCCACCTCCCCCCCCCGCCCGCCGCCAACCTACCCCCTGCTTGACGAGTTACAATGTGGATCGTCTCCTAGTTCTGGATGCGCGCCTACGTGCCCGTGTTCCGATGGCAGGTCATCGAGATTAAGAGCACGGATGGAATTGTATGGGAACGCACGGGAATGCCGTTCCCAGAGTGTTAATTCCAGTCTCGCGTCGGACCTGGGTATAGCCCATCAAGGTATAGCCCATGATCGGCTATACCTTGACGGACTATACCCTGGATAGGACACCAGTCCATCGCACGGCACCGGCGGCAATTTAGTCAGCGGGCCAATTAACCTAGGCAGCAGCGGTAGCTGCTGCAACGTGTCTCTAAACTGTGGGAGGAAAGCGGAGTAACCGGCGAAAACCCACAGGGACACGGGGAGAACACGCAAACGCCACACGAGCTGGGAATCGAACCCGGGGGCGTTTTGCTGTAAGGCGACAGCGTCCAACGGTAATGTTAATTAAGCACAATTTATACGCAGTCATTTGTTCTCAATGTGCCTTAGGAAAGAGACAAAAGTGCGCCGTTTGATGGTGTGTATATATGACGTGTGCTCTGCGTAAAACTGATTTTTACTATAGAGAAAACAAATATACTTTGATCTTTATCTTATGTTTAAAAGAAAAAGGTTTTAAGAGAGTGTTTATGTATGAACTGTATGTATATATTTATACTACATTGCATGCAAATGCACACACGCATGCGCATTACTAAGATTAACAACAAAATTAAAACTGCTAACAAACAATAAACGATGAAGATAATATAATAACCTGCGATGTTTCATCGAAACAAAATCATTAACCCACAGCCCAGTTCTCTATCCACTGCTGGATGAACGTCTCCCGAACGACGCGTCGGTCACGAGCGGTAGTTTGACCATACTTCACCACCCTGGTCTGAGCACATTCGGTGACCGGCTAACAGATATCACTCGCCACTGATGTGGGTCGTGGCCTGGAATTGAACTCAGGTTGATAGCGTAGTGCGCTAACCACTGCGCCACCGCTCCCCCAACCCACTTCGGAGTAGAGCATTTTCTTTGACCATTCTGTGAGTTTAACTGTAATGTACGACATTAGTCTTAATCGTTTGTGTTGACAAGTATTTGTTGGAAATTTACCGACGCATTAAAAACCGCTAAATATATTATTGTTCTTGAGATTGAATTCGTAAAGTATATAATAATTATTTTTAAACATTATTATTAGTACTGTATCGCTATGTCTGAATTAACAATGATTTAGTGATGCTGCCATCTTTGTACGTTTCGGAAAGAATGTTGTCATGACAATAAACCATCATCTCTCGTCTCTTATTCGTCGTGAATTATTTTTTTAAATAAAATATTTATCATAAAGTATGTATTATGAATTTCTGACAACGAATGAATGGATTATTAATTATTTGATCGAGATATATAGACGGGGCGGCACGGTGGCGTAGTGGGTAGCGCTTCCGCCTCACAGCAAGAAGGTCCCGGGTTCGAATCTCGGCTCGGGGTGCCTTTCTGTGTGGAGTTTGCATGTTCTCCCCGTGTCCGCGTGGGTTTTCGCCGGGCACTCCGGTTTCCTCCCACCGTCCAAAGACATGCTGCCAGGTTAATTGGCGTACTGACTACATTTCCCCAGGCGCCCTGCGATGGACTGGCGTCCCATCCTTTATGTTCCCCTGCCTTGCGCCCTGTGTCTGCCGGGATAGGCTCCGGCTCACCGCGAGCCTGTATAGGATTAAGCGGTTTCTGAAAATGAATGAATGAATGATATATAGACATTCGCCTGCTGACAAAACACCGCAGCGTTTGCTTAACCATAGGAAGTCGCAGAGCCTCATTACCAAGTCGCAGAGCCTCATTACCATATATAAAGACAAACTGACTGACTGAAATGTATTTAGTCCACGGATATATTTGGTCCATTCGCTGGATTGAGTCCGTGAATTTAATAACAAGCTGTTGTGTGTGATCCCCTTGCAAGCGTGGGTATTCTCCAGGACGCTCGGCTTTTCTCCAACATGCAAAACACTGCGTAGATGCACGTTTTCACGGTTCGATGTAATATAATTTCTCTAATGGGGATAGCCGGTGAGAGGAGGAACGCTCATAACGACTATCCCGAAAGAGCACCTCTTCAAAGCAATCGACTGAATACCGAAAAACATACCGACGTGGGTAAAGATTAAAGCTTTTAATAATCCGCGTACATAGCCCTGTAACATGACTCGAAAACAAGGACACTGAACAAAGAAAATGGAACAAAAGCAAACAATTCATTGACAAATAAGCCCGAAGGATGTTAGCGCTACGAATCACAAGGAGACAGCGAGAGGAGCACGCGGAGAGTAGACCGTGCGTGCGGGTTCGGAGACATTGGGATGCGACCACTACTAGTGGTCTCAACCGAGGGGCCACCCAGGCGATTGCCGAGGGCCTCCCATATAGGGGGGCCCGATGGCCGGCCGTTTGGCCGAGCGACGTTCGGCATACAAATAATTCCACAATTGATTAGTCACGTATAGAAGAATGCTTGTCTACTGTTTGGTACTCTGTCGAAATACGTCTATTGCATCAAAGATTAAAATTGAAGTTCATTATTGCAACATTCATTGGGAGGATTCGGTGCTTTTTAATAAGTGTTGGGGGGGGGTTGGTCATCATTGGATTTTTCCTGGTGCCCCATAATCACTAAGACCACCCCTGGACACGAGTGGGCGCATTGCGGGGGTCTATTAAAATAAATATATCGTCCGCCTACGTAATCACAATCAAGTGCAGTGATGTGGGTTTTCACGGCTCGATGTATGACAATTGCTCTCAAGCACCCCTCTTTCGGGATAGCCGTGTCGAACGTTCCTCCTCTCTCCATCGTGACGCTTCGACACTGACGTTAGCTTGACGATGCCTCCAACGTGGGAAGCGAAACGTCGCTAAAGGGAGCGGAGGAACGCTCAACACGGCTGTCCCGAAAGAGCAGCTCTTGGGAGCAATTCTCTCACAATTAAGTGCTATGATAAGTATAAGTATAATGCCCTTGGCTTCTTCCATCAAGAGCCTCAACTGTGTTACGAGCTCTTCAAAGCCCCTCTAGAGCCGCCGTTCTCAACCGGTGGGGTCGCGACCCATCAGTGGGCCGCGAGCGCCACGTAGTGGTCCGTGGAGACCAGACCCAAGTGGACCAAGTGGGCCTCGAGGGGCAAAAGGTTGAGAACCACTGCGCTAGAGGGTACTAGCCTGACTCTTTATCACTGGCCACTAGGTAATAATAATAATAATAATTCAATTTATATAGCGCCTTTCACCCGAGGGTCACAAAGCGCTGCACAAGGGCCGCGAAGAGGACGGCATGTCAACAACGAAAGACAAAACAATAAAAACCAAAGCAACAGAAAATAAATGATTAAGGCTACTTTGAAAATACTAAAAGGTTGTGAAACTGGCACCCACACTTTACCCCACCTGCAGGGATGCCAACTCTCCCGGATTGGGCGGCATCGATACCGGAATCGGCATCGATCTGCCGGCGAGTACTGAAGGAAATCCGTGAGATTTGAATAGGAACAGAACAACTAATGGGTGGCATGGTGGCACAGTGAGTGGCGCTGCCACCTCACAACAAGAAGTACCCCGGTTTGATTCCCGGCTCGGGTGCCTGTCTGCGTGGAGTTTGAATGTTCTCCCCGTGTCCGTGTGGGTTTTTGCCGGGTACACCGGTTTCCTCCCAACGTCCAAAAACACGCTGTTTCCCCCAGGGCATTGGGGGCAATTTAGTCAGGACAATCAACCGCAGCAGCAGCAGCAGTGTGGTTTTGGACTGTGGGAGGAAACCGAAGTACCCGGCGAAAACCCACGCGGGCACGGGAGGAGAACATGCAAACTCCACACAGAAGGGCGGCACCCTAGCCGGAAATCGAACTCTTGACCTTCTTGCTGTTGAAGCGGGCAGCGCTACGCACCGCTCCACCGCGCCCGTAATAAAAGTGGCCAAAGCATTCACTACAGCAGCACAGGTGTGAAAGCTAGCGGGCGGGTGGGCGAGTGGCTTGCAGTTGCAACACGACGGTACCGGCCACAAACCCAAGTTACTTTCTCTTTGCGGCCCTTGTGCAGCGCCTTGTGACCCTCGGGTGAAAGGCGCTATATAAAACGCTATTATTATTACTTTCACCTGCTACCTCCCCACCAACCAGCACCACCACCAACCAACCACCCGTCGCACCAAACCGTGCCAGCTACGCAACAGGAGCCGTCCCCGGCGGGGCCACGAGCCAGTGTCGCGCCATCTGTTTGGCCTTGACGAGGGCGGCCTGCGGGGCCGCGTGGACGTGCGGCGCCACGCCGGTGCGCTCCCAGCGCGCCAGCAGCGAGCGGCGGCCCGGCACCGACACGTACAGGTGGGTGCCGTCCACGTGGTAGGTGTGAGGCGGCAGGCACCCGGCGCCCGTCGTCTCGCCCACGAGCAGCGCGCGGCCCAGGCGCTTGAGGACGGCGGCGAATTCCTCGGCGGCGCCCAGGGTTTGGCGGCTCGTGAGCACCAGCACCGGCTTGCGGGAGCCGTAGCGCCTGCCTGCGCGCGTGTTGTGCGGTGTGTGTGTGTGGTGTGGTGTTTGTGTTGGGACGTGTGTAGGTGTGGGAGCGGGTTCGGGGATGGATGCGGGGAGCGGTAGCCCAGTGGTTAAGCGCGCTGGGCTACAAATCTGGCGACCCGAGTTCGAATACCGCTCACGGCCAACACCAGTGAGGATTTTCTGAACCGGTCCTGGGCCTCTCCGAGGTCGACTCAGCCTAAAACGAGTACCTAGGGCAGTGTGTTTATTGCATCGCAGGAATCCTGCTTCCAGAGCTTGCACACTCACTGGGTAATTTCATGCCATAATAATAAACACCTATCTATCCTTAGATACGTTCCGGAACCGACGTCGGACGTCTATGCGAAACGACGTACACCGAAGGAACTTATAACGGGGACCTCTGTACGTGGCTGGTGGCGGTGTGGCCGCTCCGCTCACCCGGGAGTCGAGCGATGCTCCACAGCTGCTGCGTGGTGTTGGAGCGTCGCGTGTACACGCTATCCAGCAGCACCGGCTGGTCCTCGTCAAACAGGAACGAGGCGAGGGTCGGGATGGAAGAGATGGGGCCTCCCACGTTGTACCTACAGGGCAACGTCAACAACAATAATAACGATGATTATACGATTGAGAATTGCTCTCCATAGCTGTTCTCTCGGAATAGCCGTGTCGGGTGTTACATCTCTCGACTTCGCGACGTTTTGTCTCCCACGTTGGAGGCATCTTCATGCTTCTTCAACTTGCATGTTCTCCCCGTGTCCGCGTGGGTTTTCTCCGGGCGCTCCGGTTTCCTCCCGCAGTCCAAAGACATGCTGCGGCATAGGTTAATTGGCCTGCGGACTAAATTGTCCCCCGTGCCCTGTGACGGACAGGAGTTTCATCCTCAATATAGTACCTTGCGCTCTGTGTCTGCCGGGATAGGCTCCGGCTCACCGCAACCCTGTACAGGATTAGGCGGTTTCGAACAATCGAAAACACTGGCGCTACATACATTATCCAAATCATCATCAGATCCTAATTATAAACAAACCGAAGTATGAGTTAGACTGTTAGAGCCACGTTGCAATGTAGTGTCACAGCGCCACCTGATGGCTATAACAAGCTATGCTAGCTAGAGTCGCGTTTTGCCCCCGGTGTCCTGCGATGGACCGACCGACGTCCCATCCTGGATACAGCCCAGCCCTGCGCCCTGTGTCTGCCGGGATAGGCTCCGGCTTACCGCAAACCTCTGCACGCTTTAAGCGGGTAGTCATCATGAACGAATGTATTGAGACGGTCGCTCGGGCACCTGAGGTCTATGATGAGCACCGCGGTGTCGCAGATCTTGTTCCACACGTGCTCCACCAGGAGGTGCGCCACGTGCTCCAGGGTCTGCAGCTCGCTGAAGAGGTCGAAGCGCAGGTAGCCGATCTTCCCCTCGATCACGTCGGTGATGAACGAGAATTTGATGAGGTCCACAAAGGAGTCGGTTGGAGGCATCTGCGACACGGGCAAAGATCCCCGCCGCCATCCCGTGAGACAGAGAGGAAGGAGCCTTTAACAGCTAAAGACCAAAGATCCCTCGTATAGCCTTAACAAACTAGGGTCAAGTGCCGTTAGCGAGCACCTATGAAGGCACACTCACTTACACTCACGCGCTGATTGACTCCCACAAAGGGTTGCTGGTTTTATTGAGAGAGTTGAAAAGTGTGTGATATATAGGACGCAGTTGTCTGGCAAATGTTGGTGCCGGATAACCGCGTGGCTGGCTTCCCCCTCCCCGGCTCTCTGCGGTTTCATCGCACCTCCGAGTCGTTCGCTTTATAAACGGTAAAGTTATTAGGATTAGACAGGAGGAGGAGCAGGTGTGTTAGAGAATATACGCGGGATATATACACGATCGTGAATGTTATGGACCTGTGCCATATCGGATTCTCAAGGGTCCAATATGAATGTAACAAGGCGCAGAGGGTAAGCCTATAACTTACATAAGATGCCTAAGATACTCAAGAGTTAATTGTTAATACTTGTAAATTCGTTGTTAATTCTTGAGCAATAAGAGTGTCTTTGTGGGCCTGGAGCGTTATCATTCAACTCACGTTGCTCATGCCCAAGGCTCAGTATTAATCCTCCAGGCTTAATGGTGAAACTCTGATCACTCGTGGGTTCCAGTGGAAAATATTAAGGTTCGGACACATTAGCGTCCAAGTGCTGCAGTGGCCGCAGTGGCAGTATGCGTCAAGCCTGATACACAGAAAGGTGCGATCGGTCGACGTGAGACCGATCGCGCCGGCTGACCCGCGAACCTTTACCTGCATGGGGACAATGCCCGGCATCCTGTCGGTGGCGTGCTCGGGCACGCAAACCGCCTTGAGGTGGCGGTCTCCCGTCACCAGCTGCAGGTGGACGCTCAGCTTGAAGGCCAGCTCCTCCTCGGATGTCACGTCGCCGTACTCCCCGGCGTCGAGCAGCGCCGTCAGCTTGGCGGGTACGCCGAGCGCCGCCTCGGCCCTCGAGTATCCGTCGGCCACGAGCTTCCCGACCGTGCGCAGGACGGACGGCACGTCGGCCCGCAGCGCCACGACGCGCAGGGCGGCCGCCAGCGCCTCCGACGCCTTGGTCTGCACGTGCGGCTCCACGCCGGAGACGCTCCACATGCGGCCGCCCGCCGGGCTCGCCCCGGCCTGGTTCGGGATGAACACGTAGAGGCGGCTGTCGCCGATGCGGTACGTGCCCGTGGAGAGCGAGCCGCCGGCCGTGGGCTCGCCGACCACCGTCGCCCGCTTCAGGTCGCTCAGCACCCGCGTGAGGATCTCGCCAGCCGAGCCCGTCATGTGGCTCGTCAGGATGTAGACGTCCTTGCTCTGGCCGTAGCGCCGGCCCAGCAGCCGGGGCACCGTGAAGACGTCGGAGCTGCTCCGGCTCGGCCGGTCGAACACCGTGTAGAGGTGGCGCGGCGGCGTCGCGTCGAAGAAGTACGAGCACAGGACGGGGATGGACGTCGAGTAGCCGCCCATGTTGTAGCGCATGTCGATGACGAGCGACCGCGTGTCGGCGATCTTGTTCCACACCCTGTCGACCAGCTGGGCGGCCACGTGCTTCAGCACCTCGGCGTCGGTCATCATGTCGAAGCGGAGGTAGCCGACGTCGTTGGCCAGGACGTCCACCTTGAAGACGGTGTCGATGAGCACGCCAAGCTCCTCGGGCGACGGCACGCTGGGCGCCTTGTCCGCGTCCGCGCGGTCGATCTGCAGGTCGCTGTAGAACGCGTGCAGCCGGTGGTCGCCCCAGATCTCCTGCAGGTCCGAGGTGAGCTGCGAGGCGAGCGCCTCGTAGTCGACGACCGAGCGGTACCAGCCCTCGCGGAACTTGAGCAGGATCTCGGCCGTGGCGTTCTCGGCGTCGCTCGGCAGCGCGTAGTAGCGCTCCACGAGCGAGCCGGCCGTCTCCAGCAGCGACACCATTTTCGGGTGGAACTCGATGATCTCCCTGGCCGTGTCGAGCGCGTTCTCCGCCAGCACGATGGCGTCCGGCACGACGCCGCCGCCCAGCCAGTACTCGTCGTTGTTGTCGATGAAGTTGACAACCGGCACGGTCATGTAGAGCCCCGTGTCCGACAGCCGGAACGCCAGGCTGTGTCCCAGCCTGCCCGAGGTGATCTCGCCAATGACGGTGGCGCGGTTGAGCGACTGCATGAGGTAGGCGAACTCCTCGGCCGCCGTCGCCGTGTGCTGGCTCGTCAGCAGGTAGACGCCCTTCTTGGAGCCGTAGGGGCGCGACGTCAGGTTGGACACCGTGTTGAACTCGGCGGTGACGTTGCGCAGCCGGTCGTACACCGTGTAAAAGTGCACGGGCGGCGCTGCGTCCTGGAAGTAGCTGAGCACGACGGGGATGGCGGAGGAGGGCCCGCCGCGGTTGTAGCGCAGGTCGATGATGACGCTGGCCGTCGGCTCGATGCGCTCCCACACCTTGGAGACCAGCTGGCGGCTCAGCTTGGCGACGGCCGCCGCGTCCCCGAACTCGTCGAAGCGCAGGTAGCCGACGTTGCCCTCCAGCACCTCCACCTTGAAGGCGCCGTCGACGATGGCCGCGAGCGCCCGCTCGTCGTCGGGCAGGGGCGCGGGCGGCCCCGGCGGGAGCGGCTGCGCCAGCGGGGGCCAGTCGGGCTCGCGGTCGCTCACCACCAGCCGGGGGTCCTCGGCCGCCGACTGCAGGTCCTGCGTGAGCTTCGACGTCAGGTCCTCGACCGACACCACGGAGCCGTACTCGGACCACGACAGGTGCTCCGCGATGGCCGCGGCGCGCTCCACGAACGTGTACGAGCTGAGCAGGAGCTCGGCCGCGGCCTTCACCGCCTTGCGGGCCACGCCGCGGGCGTTCAGGATCTCCAGGGCCCTGTCCAGGGCCCGGTCGGCGGGCGCACTCACGCACGGGAACACGCCCGTCAGCTCCCAGCTGCGGCCCGTCAGCGGGCTCTGCGAGCGGGCCGTGGGTACGGCGGCGAAGAAGCGCGAGTCGCCCAGCCGGAAGCGCTCCGCCTCGAGCGAGCCTCCGGCCGTCTGCTCGCCGATCACCGTGGCCCGGTGGAGGTGCTTGAGGATGTAGGCGACGTTCTCGGCGACGCCCTCCGTGCGGGCGCTCACCAGCACGAACACGTCCTTGTGCCTGGCGAAGCGGGCGCCGTGCAGGTCCGGCAGGGACCAGATCTCCCGGCTCTCGTTCGTCGGGCGGTAGTAGACCGTGTCCAGGTGGACGACGGGACTGGGCTCGCAGAAGCAGGACACCAGGTAGGGCAGGCCCGTGATGTCGCCGCGCGAGTTGTAGCGGAGGTCGAGCACGAGCGTGTCCGTGTCCACCAGGCGGCTCCAGACCCTCTGCACGAGGACCTGGCCCAGCTTCTTGATGGTCGCCTCGCCCACGATCTCGTCGGCTCTCAGGTAGCCCACATTGCCGTCCAGCACCGCGAAGCTCGTCTCCCGCGAGACCGCGGCCAGCAGGTCTTCGAAGGCGTCCGGGCCGCGGCGGCGACCGCCTTGCCCCCCGCCCTCCGCGCCGCCGCCCTCCTCCCGCTCCTCGTCCGCCTCGGGCACGTACCTCACCGTGATGCGGGGGTCGTTTAGGGCCCCCTGGATGCCCTCGGTGAGGGCCAGCGCGGCGCTCTGCGGGTCCGAGACGCCGAGCAGCTCCCCGTTACGCACCGCGCGCTGGATGGCCGCGTCCATGCCCACCAGGTTCTCGGGGATGCAGTAGTTGTCCAGCAGCACCTTGGCCAGGTGGAGCACCACGGCCGTGTCGAACTTGTACTGCGCCTGGCTGGGGCGCGAGGCGAGCGGTATCAGCAGCAGCAGGAGACGCACGGGCAGGGCGACGAGCTCCCGCGAGCCGGCCATGGCGGTTGGCGGCGGTTGGCGGCGGTTCGCAAAGGCGGCGGCGGCCTCTGTAGAGGCAGCGTCCGAGGCGTCGGAACAAAACCGCCGGGGGAATTATCAAGCGCTTGATCCGCTTTGAGTGGCTTTCAGCCGATTAATCCGCCGGATTTGACGTGGGTCGAGGTTGCGCGGCGGGGTGGATAGTTCAAGCTGCGTCGTCCGTGAATCGCCGCCAGATGGTCTTGCCGACACTTGATTACGCGAGAGGCGCGCGGCGAGCGCGGCGATGAGACACGGGAGCTGGCACCGAACGGCGATGCCTGCCCGCTGCCTCCGCGGGCTGTCCGAGCCGTGGTTCGCCACGCGTTGCCGTTTCGCGAGCGAGCTCTCTCGGATGCGGCGTTGCGGTTGTACCGAGTGTCGGCCAAACCTCCCGGATTGGCCGGGAGTCGACCGGAATCGGCATCGGTCACCCGGCGACTCCTGAAAGCCATCCGGCTTTCAGGAGTCGCGCAATTAATCGCGTTACGTCGCGTTGGGGGAACAAACGTCTCCCGGAATATCTTTGGTCAGAGTTGGCGACGGTAGCTGCACCATGCGTTGTTGGGTGCGTCATCAGGAAATAACGAATGTAAGTTTCAGTTTTTTACAAGAGGCTCCTGGCACGTGGGGCGAAACGTCGGACATCATGCCGATGGCGAGCGAGATGGCAAAAGTGCAGCGGTTCAACTCTCGACTCGGAGCTTGTGTGTCACCTCCATTGTACGTGCGGCTTTTCCCCGGGCACTGCGGTTTCCTCTCTAGACGAAGCCAAACTCTCATGAATGGGAATGAACGAGAATCGCTACGCGGGGGCGTCTTGAAACCGCGTATTGTATTGAGGCTCGGTGAGATCATCATTGTTTTATTACATTAATTAACTACAGTGTGTTCACTGAGTGTGCACGGGCTATGTTCTCTGTAGACAAGTGTCAGTAAAAAATAATAATCATAATAGTAATAATAATTTCAATTTATATAGCGCCTTTCACCCGAGGGTCACAAAGCGCTGCACAAGGGCTGCGAAGAGGACGGCATGTCAACAACGAAAGAAAAAACAATGAAAACCAAAGCAGGTGCTATGCGGGGCAATGCAGCTGGGTTCGTGTCCTGACCCCTGTGTGTACCTGGTTACACCAGGGGGAACCAGAGCTGCAGTTAGCTGGTCGAATCTTCGTGTAAATGCTGCATAAGATTCACAAAACCACCCACTCACCAAATCAGACACTCACTCAGACACTCACTCAGACACCCAACCACTCATTCACCCACTCAATCACTCATCCACTCACCACCCGCCCACCGACTCTCCCACCCACCCACTCAGTTACCCGCTGGGGGGCAATGCAGCTAGGTTCGCGTCGTGTCCCCGCCAGACACTGCGTCCTATATATTAGCATGTTATCGGCCAATTAATTAATGAGTGTTTTTTAGTTGAAAGCAGAACAGGGGGAGATCACACAAACTCCACACAGAAAGGCGCCCGAGGCGGGGATCGAACCGACTCGGGCAGGACTTTCTTTCTATTAGGCGAATATATTAACACTACGCCACCCTGCCACCCAGAGTGAAACCTATAAAGAAAGTAATGACCATCTTATAACAACCAATTTTACTATGAACGCTATCAAACGGACGAATACATGTATCTAAAAGCAAAAATAAAAACACTAAAGTTAAACATATGATTTCCATTATGACCAATGCAGAACGCTGTCTCGAAAGTAGTGGACAGCGTCCATTGCTTCCGAAGTCGATTAATTCGATGTTCACGTGACAAAACCATCCAGACTGGCCGTGTCGGGTGGTGACGGGTTTACAACAAACGTACTTTTCACGTCACCCAACCCAAAAGTGCTTTAGCGTGGTTCGTAGAAACTGCGTTCTGCACTTAACTGCATCTACAAATCGACTCGGATGAGAGGAGGACGGAACCGCTCGGCCACATCGGAGCCGTGTGTGCCGACAGTGCCGGCGCTAATTAACACGTAATGCCAACGTCCCGCGCCCCACGTTTGCCAGTCGCCGAGGGAGTTTGGCGCATTCCGCCTGTAAAGTGACTCCGAGTGGCGGGGATTACGCGAGGAATGATAAGAGCCCCCGGTCTCGTCGGGGCATGGGAGCCGGGAGAACTCGCGAGAAGGGCACCCGCATCGCAACACGTGCGTCACAGCGACACGCGCTCCTGCGTCGCCACGATGGTTCCTCGTGGCTGATGGGATGCGTTGAAAGAATTCCTGTTGAGAATCGCTCTCGAAAGATGCCTGTCTATGGAGAGAAGTGTCGAGCGGTCCTCCTCTCCCCTTCGCGACGTTTCGCATCTCGCACGTTGGAGGCATCGTCAGGCTTCCGACGTGGGAGGCAGAACGTCGCGAGGGAGAGAGGGAGTTCGTTCGACACGGCTGTCCCGAGAGAACAGCTCTGAAGAGCAACCAACATTTACATCATTGTCATCATCTGACTTCTGGACACTCTTTCCCCAAATTAGTCCGTTAGTTCGAGGTTCTGCTGTTTTTCAATTAGTATACTCGTTACATCTGCTAGTGGCTAAGTAGTGGGGGTGCCGGTGCCACCATAACCAAGACAGGGTGGCCTCGTTTGAACCCAGCGGACGTGTAATAGCAGATGTGTTGAGTCTGGTGATTCCACGCACCGTGATTCAGCGCCCTGACACTCACCGCCTCTGAGACAGTATTGCCGCAGGAAAACATGCGGCCGGGTGGTGCAGTGGTAACGTCGGCGCCTCACAGAACGAAGGTCCTGCCCGAGGCGGTTCGATTTCCGCCTCTGGTGCTTTTTTGTGCGGCGTTTGTGTGTTCTCTACTATTTCTGCGTGGGTTCCCTCTAGGTTCTTCATTTTTTTTCCAACAAGTAAAAAAACCTAATTAACCAATTGGCCGCTAACATTATAATATGGTAGGATGCAGGGTCTAGCGAATGTTGGCGCCGGCTGACCGTGTGGCTGACTCCCTCCTCTCTGCGGTTTCCTATTTATTCTATCCCTTTGACATTGAACAGATACTGTGCCACACGTTAGAACTGGTAAACTTGTTAAAATCGTATCTATTTGATAACAGTGCCTCAGAAACCGCTTAATCCTGTACAGAGTTGCGGTGAGCCGGAGACTATCCTGGCAGACACAAGGCGCAAGGCAGGACTATAACGAGGATGGGACGCCAGCCCATTACAGGGCACCGGGGGCAATTTAGTCCGCAGGCCAATTAACCTATGCAGCAGCATGTCTTTGTACTTTGGGAGGAAACCGGAGTGCCCGGCGAAAAACCACGCGGACACGGGGAGAACGTGCAAACTCCACACAGAGAGGCACCCGAGCCGAGACGCGAACCCGGCGGCCCTCTTGCTGTGAGGCGGCTGCGCTACTCAGCGCTACGCCACCGTGCCGCCCCACCTCCGTGCTTTCCATCGGATGAAATTGCAGCACCGCTATAGTGTGGGCGGCGGGGGGGTTACAATTGTCCCCGTTGCGCATTAAGCCACCGCCTTCATTATTATCTTGGCCTTAACACGATCTCACGGCGAGCCGGGGCCCTTATCTGAGAGCTATGTTGAAGGGGGGCCGTGCTAAGCCGGGCAGCCAGTCCCCCGCCACGGGTCCCAGCCCGCGTTTGAAATGGAAAAAGAATTGAATGTCACCCTTTGCGGGTCCTGCGGACGAAACGCTTCTTAGACGTCCGACCTGTTTGCTAATCTGTGTTAATAAGCACCGTCTGTCGCCACGAAGGCAGCGTTACACGAGACGATATGCCGGCGCGATGCGCACATCATTCTTAGTAAGAGCGGTACGATTGCACTTTAAGTTTAGATGTCTCTCTCTTACTGCGGTTCTATTTATAAGTGAGAATGTCGAACGTTTGTATGGAGAGGTGGGTGCACGCTCGGAATCGAGAGACAGGCGCAGGAAGACACGGATTAGAGGAAACACGTCGGCTAAAGACATCATATTGAAGGATAATATTAGCAAATGACTTGGGAAAAACACGGCGTTAGATGGAATGATGGCCACTGGTCGAGACTAATCACAGAGTGGCAGCTGAAGCTGCAACGCGCAGGGATTTACACTGTGGAGATGCAGTGATTGGGGGGGGGCACGGTGGTGTAGCGGGTAGCGCTGCCGCCTCATACCAAGAAGTACTCGTGTTCGCTTCCCGGCTCGGGTGCCTTTCTGTGTGGAGTTTGTATGTTATGTCCGTGCCCGCGTGGGTTTTCGCCAGGCACTCCGGTCAAAGACATGCTGCTGCAAAGGTTAATTGGCCTGCGGACTAAATTGCCCCCCAGTGCCCTGTGATGGACTGCCGTCTCATACTGGGTAAAGCCCTGCCTTGCGCCCTGTGTCTGCCGGGATAGGCTCCGGTTCACCGCGACCCTATACAGTATGCAGGATTAAACGGTTTCTGACAATGAATAGAAGCCCTCTCACAGCGAGTGCTCCCCCCAGTGGACAATCAGCGGTGCTATGCACACAAGGACGGCCCGGTGGCGACGTGACTAACGTTGCTGACTCGCAGCAAGAAGATCCTGGGTTCGATTCCCGGCTCGGGTCCCTTTCTGTGTGGCCGCGTGGGTTTTCGCCGGGTACTCCGGTTTCCTCCCGCAGTCCAAAGACATGCTGCCTAGGTTAATTGTCCTGACTAAATTGCCCCCAGTGCACCAAGATGTTGGAACTTGCCTATCCCTCCCGCGCTGGACAACTGTTAGAAAGAGCTTAGATAGCTCACCGGTTCCTTCCATCCATCCATCCATCTTCTAAACCGCTTGTCCTGGTGAAGGTCGCGGTGGCAACAGTCCAAGGAGAGTGGACCAGACATCCATTTCCTTCCAGCTGGAATAAAAACTGACTGATTGACTGCTTTGTGTGTGATGTGAATCGGCCCGTCTGAGTGCATTATCAACCCGCCGTGACACCCGGCGTATGTACAATGCTAACCTTATCACAGCAGGGTTACGCACCCATCCACTCGGCAGTATTGACGGGTGGGCCAGAAATAGCTGTCACGTTTCTTTATACATTAAATACAAAATGTGTCAGTTATTTATGACCCACGTTGTACGAGCCAGCGAGTACCCTAACGCCAGCAAGATATGCAACATACACAAAACAAAGACAAAGATCCCCCGTATAGCCTTAACAGACTGTTGGGGCAAGTGCCATTAGCGAGCACACTATACACACACAGACAAGATGCATGTGTTGCTAATTAGTGGGGGGAGGGGTTATCTGTGGGACGAAACCAGACAACCCGAAGGATCCCCACGCAGACCAGGGGAGGGAGAGAACACACAAACTCCACGCAGAAAGGCGCCAGAGGTGGGAATCGAACCGCCTCGCGCAGGACCTTCTTTCTGTGAGGCGCAGATGTTACCACTGCGCCACCCTGCCACTCATAGGGCAGATAACACGCCGCTGCTCACTGGGCAATTCAGCTGTGGCTTATTTACTTTTGATGCAATCGCTGTGCCCAGGACAGCGATGCAATAAAGCTGTGGTCACAGTGGAGAAATCCATGGGTATTCCCCTTATGAATTTCCCAGATCATAGGTTTCACCCCCCAACCCCCCCCCCCCAAGCTCCCTCCCCTTCCCCCAGAGGCAAATGTTTTTATTTCTGCACGTATGGAAAATGTGAGATTAAGAAACAACTCAAGAAGATGTGTGCGTGTGTGTGTGTGTTGGGTTTCCGTGGGGAGCAGTGGTGTAGTGGTTAGCGCGCTGCACTATGATTTCGGCCAGCCGAGTTTGATTCTCGCTCACGGCCACCAACAACAGTGGCGATTTTCTGAACCGGTCCTGCGCCTTCCCTAGGTCGACTCGGCCTCAAATTAGTGCCTAGTGCCGTGTGTAAACATGGCAACTTGGGGATTTTACGCGAACAAATTTCCCGCATTTCTGTGACTTCTGAGATGTAAGACAACCATCCAGATTTAAGACAACGAATGCCTAACACAATTCCCTCCGGGATTTTCAGCCCGGGAGCGGCGTTCCCGTGCGTTCCCGTCCAACTCCACCCCTGAACACAAGGGCAACAAATCGCTCTCGGCAGCTGCTGCAGCGCGACCCGCGTTTCCGTCAGGTGTCTGTTGCTGCAGCGATGGGCCAGGAATGGAGCGATGACAGACGCTGGGCAGGTGAACCATCTGCTACAGTCGAGGTGGCGCCTGCTCTATAGTTGCTTGGATTACGACCGCGATATTGCTCCGCCGCACCACTACCCCATCATTCCCTCCCTCCCTGCCTCCCTCTCTCCCGCGCTGAACCGGCTCATTCGGGTGCGAGAGTCGCAGTGTTTACCGGGATTAAGAAACACCTTCCCCCGCTTCACCTTGGCCAGGTGCCCCCTTGTCTGTCTCAAAGGAAGGTCAGCGCTCCTTTGAGTTTGGCGGTAATGCTGCCTTTGTTATTTCGCGTGCAAATTATAGATGCGGCCAGGTGCTGCTGCGGTGGACTCAGCGCGGCTCACAACTGGACGGTGGGGAATTTCACACCTTAATCGTGGGTTTGAAGATTCACTCGGGCTTACCGTCCCACTGTGTTTGCCGGAATAGGAACCGTACGGCGGAAATAAAGATTGCGTTTTAAAAGTTGTAATTGATATGTTGTTTTTGGTTAGCATTGTCCCTGCCGTGTGAATGTGGAATTTACATCGCTGGTTCACGACCCGCCTGAGAACTAGAACGGGACGATCAAAAGATGCTTTGGTCAGATGGGGCTACAAGACCGGCCCAACCACCTGTGAATGTGGAGAAGCAGACCATACTATGGAGCACTGCCTTGTCTGCGCTCTACTACCCAACCTCTGCAGCTCAAAAGACCTTGCAGAGTTCAATAAAAATGCAAAGAACTGTGTAAAGAAATGGGAAACTGTAATTTAACCATCGCACTTCGAAGAATCGCAAAGAAGAAGAAGGTAGAGTTGAGCACTGCACCGTTGCTTAGTTAAGCGCGGATATACTTTAACTGTATAATGATCCAGGTAGACAGTCGTCTCGTCTCATCGTGTCTTGTCTACCCGGATCACATATTGCACCAGGTGCTAATTTGAGGCTAAGTCGATACAGGATCGGTTCATAAAATCGTCACCAGTTTTGTCCGTGAGCGGCAATTGAACTCGGGTCGCCGGCTTCATAGTGCAGCGCGCTAACCGCTACACCACCGCTCCCCACTTGTATCCGGACCAAAAAAAAAGACAAAGATCCCCCGTATAGCCTTAACAGACTGTAGGATTAAGCGCTGTTAGCTAGCGCCTACGAAGGCCGACACGGCACGCGAGGAGGTGGGTGACCAGCACCTCTACCGGCCGCCTCTCATCTCCCTAGTGGCAATATTCACAAACCGCAGCAGGTAATAATTTGAGACCGAGTCGACATAGCGGAGGCCCAGGACCTGCTCAGAAAATCGTCACCGGTATTGTCCCGTGAGCGGCAATCGAAACTCGGGTCACCAGGTTCGTATCCCAGCACCAACCACTACACTACCCGCTCCCCCCCCCCTTGCATCCAGACACACACAAACGCACGTGCTACGTGCAAGACCCTAATCTTAGCGGACGTGTTCGCGCACACTGGGCCATAAGAAAATTCGATTTGCGTGGCGCGGCGCGCTAGGTACACAGAGCGTTACGTGAGCGGCGTCTCGGTTCCACGGCGCGCCTCTCGCTCCGTTTCGAGTGCTCGCAACGCATTCACCTCCCCATTCATCATCGCTCGCAAGTTTGTCCCGCGAGGACCTCCCCGAGAACCAGTGAAGGGACCTCGCCCTCGCCGGAGCTCGATAAAGGGGTGCACCTGCGCGCTCGTATCCCGGCTCGCGTATCCATTACACGGCGTGTCCATGGACGGTGAGGTTGTGCGGTCCCTGGTTCGACTCCTGGTCGGCCTGCGTCAGGCGAGTGGAGATTATATCGATGTATGATCGGGCGGCACGGTGGCGCAGTGAGTAGTGCTGACGCCTCAGAGCAAAACGAGGCTGGGTTTGATTACCGGCTTGGGTGCCGCGTGTCTATGTAGGGTTTGCGTGTTCTCCCCGTGCCTGCGTGGGTTTTCGCCAGATACTCCGGTTTCCTCTCACAGTCGAATGACACCCTGCTGCTGCTACTGTTGCCGAGGTGAATTGGTCTGCTGACTAAATTGCCCCCGGTGCCCTGCGATGAACTGGCGTCCAATCTAGGGTATTATCCTACCTTGTGACTTCTGTCTGCCGGGATAGGCTCCAGCTCGCCGCGACCCTCTACAGGACTAAGCAGGTAGTGATAATTAGATGATTGAGTAAAGATATATATATATAATAATAGTGATTTATATTGCGCCTTTCACCCGAGGGTCACAAAGCGCTGCACAAGGGCCGCGAAGAGAACGGCATGTCAACAATGAAAGAAAAAAACAACCAATAAAACCAAAGGAACAACAAATTAAATGATTAAGAATTCGAATATACAACAACCCCAGTTTGCAAAAGAAATGCACCACCAAGTCAGGTTGGTGGCTGAACCTCTCCTGGCCCTCTCTCAGGTAGACTGAGACCAAAATAAGGGAGACAGAGAGGCGTGGATCCGAGCCGGGAATCGAACCCGGGGTCGTCTTGCTGCGAGTACTACAACCGCACCACGGCGCCGCCCATCACGTGTATGTGCACGCAGCTCGTGCCCCAAAACATCCACCCCAGCAAAACGGGAGGTATTTGTTTCCGTCACACACTATTATTATTATAACATGAATTTTCTGCGAATCGTACAAGGGTATCGCTTACATTCGGAGATGCCGTTTGTGAAAATACGCAGATGCGTGCCGTCTCTGCCGTCAATGACTCAATCCATCGCCTCTCT
>JAZEWU010000038.1:3747952-3758803 GCA_036362915.1 Geotria australis | reverse complement strand
AAAATGATATTATTATTATTATTATGAAGGCCGGAACGGCGCACGAGGGGTGTATGGCCAGCACAACGCCCGGCGATGTTTACACACCGCATCAGGTACTCACCTGAAGTTAAGTTCCAGGGAAGTCTAGAAGTTTCGTGATACTCATTTAATTCTCTCAAACTTATTATCTGTGCATACCAATCGGTGCGTAATGTAATGCAAGCAATGTAAACGTGACGTACATAAACGTTATGAATCTAAAATAAGGGGTCAATCAAAAGACGGTCACAAGACATGTGGACCACCCTGTACATCATCACAATCGCATTCCTCTTATCAGAGTGCATCCTTGTATCTAACGTGTCGTGGGGAGCGGTGGCGCAGCGGTTCACACGCTGGACTATGAACCCCGGTGTGCCCGGTGACGCACGCGGCTGCATCAAGTGGTATCTGAACCCATCCTATTGTCCTGGGATTGCCCTGAGGTAAACTCAACATTAAACGAGTACCTTGCCCTGTAACGAGTCGGTGTTCTGCTTATATATGACGATCGAAGGATGTAAACAAATGCTGCAGCCTTGCTTAAACAAACGCGGCTGCCGAACGTTGGTCCCAAACGCCTATGTAGGGGATGGTCGAACATTGTATTGTTTTACTGTCGCCATTTAAATGACCCTTATCTGATTATAATCGCATCATTTTATTGCTGGATAGAGACAAAGGTGGAGTTGCGCACGTGATGTTGTACACACCATCTTGCGCCGCACTAACCGCAGTCCGTCAACAATCGCAGTGGCCGGAATGGTGAAGTATGGTCATGTAACCCCGCCGAGGCGAACCCGGCTGGGAGGCCCTCATCCAGCAGTGGATTGACAAGGCTGTCACCGGTGCTAAATCATGATTGGAAAGTTTAAAAAAATAGACCTTGTTTGGATTTTGTATGTATCTGTATTTATCCTTTCTGACAAACTTGTAATTAACACGTATTGGTTTAGTGAGAGTGTACAAAGATCGGTATTTTTTTGGTATTCTTAATTGATTTTTGGCCATGTTCCATGATGTGCTACATGTACAAACTTTAAGTACTTAACGTACTATAAAAGTGCTTTAGTCGAGTGCTACTGAAGTGCTTTGTGGATATTGGTGAGAGATACATACAAGGCGTTAGCATACTAAAATATTATTTTCCCTATACAGTTATTTATTATTGTCATTTTAGTCGGGTATCTATAATCCCCCTCAATAGGTAATACAGTACATGCAGTAGTTGTTTGTGATGTCCACTACGCTTGGTGTTTGGGCTGTTGCCGGCATTTATGTACAGAGATGATCACTGCTGTTGGGGACGTTTCGAGAATTGGCGTTTCTACATAGCACACATGATATGGCGACACCGTGGCGAAGTAAGTAGTGCTGCCGCCTCACAGCAAGAAAATCCCCAGGTTGGATTCCTGGCTCGGGTGCCGCCTTTCTGTGTGGAGTTTGCACGTTCTGCTCGTGTCCGCGTGGGGTTTCCCCGGATACTCCTGTTTCCTCCCAAAGTCCAAAGACATACTGCCTAGATTTACTGAATTGACTAAATTTCTCCGGTGCGCTGTGATGGACCGGCGTCTCATCCCGGTTCTAGCCCAAAGTTATCTACTAACTTGCTTACCCCTCCCCGCCGGACAACGGTTAAAAAGCGCTACATAGCTGAACGGCTCCTTCCAACTTGAGTAAAAACTAACTGACTCATGTGTATAGTAATATTCCTTTTATGGCGGTGTTATTTACAATGTATATAATATGCTTGGTTTTTTTGTGTGCTTATGCTCTGCTGCCGAGACATCAGACAAAGATCCCCCGTATAGACTGCAGGGTCAGGTGCTGTTAGCGAGAACCTATACAGGCCGGCACCGAATACGAGGGGGGGTAGGTGGCCAGCACCACGTCTGGCCGTCTTTGCCTCCAGAGTGGCGATGATTAAACACCGCACTAGGGTACTCATTTGAGGCCGACCCGACCTAGGGGAAGGCCCAGGACCGGTTGAGAAAATCGTCACTGGCGTTGACCGTGAGCGGGATTCGAACTCGTGCCGCCAGGTTCGTTCGTATCGCCGCGCGCTAACCGCTAGACTACCAGCTCGACTACCAGCTCGGCACAAAAACACATATTTCGTTCAATCGTCACGGAGAAAAGTGTGGGCTTGAATCTCCCCAACCCCCCCCCTCCTCCCTCCCTCCCAATGCCCAGTCTCAGTTTCAGCCTCCCGTGTTCGCAACGCAGCGGGGTCGAGCGCCGCATCAGTCACTCGTAGGTATGCGCGCTCGCTATGACATCAGGCGCGTTATAAATACTCGGCGCGATAGGCGCGCTGAGCCGGGAAGCGGCAAGGGTTGACACGGCGCGAGAGACGGTGGGCGGCGTGGTTTCGCCAATTCGCCACGGGTGATCGACCCCTCGTTAACACGGCGGGAGGTGGTGGGTGTGTGTGTGTGTGTGGCGGTGGCGTGGGGGGGTGTAAGCAAGCGAGTCGGACAGCCGGACAGCCGGAGAGCCGGGGAGTTGATCGGTTAGATTGACAAGGTAGGACCGAGACCCCCGAGTGAGAATTCGAATGCGCTCACCCCAGCTTCCCCAACGCGCGCGAGCGCGCCTGTTCCACCACCCAGACATGCGCATTCTCGTGGTACTGGCAGTGCACCTCCGCTATCTGCCGCTGCTGCACGCCGTCTCGGACAACCCGGAGTCGAACCCTGACGCCGAGCCCACGGTGGCTCCGGAACCGGCGGGGCTCCAGCAGCTTCACCTGGCCGCGCCGGGGACGCTGCGCTCGGCCGGCAGGGAGCCGCGACACTGGGGCAAGGCTGGGGCCAGGAAGGGCTCGCTCTACTGCAGGGTTGGCATCGGTTACCACCTGCAGATCCACTCCGACGGAAGGGTGAGCGGGACCCACACGGCGACTCTGCTAAGTGAGTAACATTTTTTCCCCGAAGGCTCTGCTTTGTCTGTGTGTGCGGGATGGCTGGCCGCCCACCCCCTTGGAGTGCCGAGCCGGCACTCACTAACAGCACTTGAACCTACAGTCTGTTAAGGCTATATTACAGGGGTTTTTTTTTTGTCTTTGTGGTGCTGGCCACCGACCCCCCTCGTGTGCTGTGCTGGCCTTTATAAGTGCTTCTCGGTAACAGCACTTGACCTTACAGTCTGTTACGGCTATACGGGGGGGAATTTCCCCTTGTATGTATGCTTGTATATGCGTGGTGCTGGCCACCCACCCCTTCGTGTGCCATACTGGCCTCATAGGTGCTACTCACTAACAGCTCTTGAACGTACAGTCTGTTAAGGCTACACGGAGGATATTTGTTTTTGTATGTATGCGTGTGCTGGTCAACCACCCCCTCGTGTGCCGTGCTAGTCTTCACGGGGTGCTACTCCATAACAGCACTTGACTATAGACTGTCAAGGCTATAGGGAGATATTTGTATTTGTATGTATGCCTGTATGTCTATGTGTGGTATTGGCCGCGAGCTCATTTGCTGACCAAGGGGAGCCGTAGTGTAGCTGTTAGCGCGCTGCGCTACGAACCCCACTCACGGCCAACAACACTGACGATTTTCTGAACGGATCCTGGGCCTCCCCTAGGTCGGCTCAGACCTCAGATGAGTACCTGGTGCAGTGTGTAAACATCGCCACGAGGGAGACAAAGGCGGCCGGGCGTGGTACTGGCCACCCACTCGTGTGACGTTCTGGGCCTCATAGATGCTACTCGCTGACAGCACTTGACCCTACGGTCTGTTAAGGCTATACGGGGGATCGTTGTCTTTGGGAAGCTCACAAAGCACGGAGAGCTGTTTGTATTGAGTGCCGCGCATGCCGCTCGTTTATTGTCGGTGTTGGCTGTAAGCGAGGGGGGGGGTAACGTTCACAGTCCTGTCATACGTAATGGATTCACTCGCTCACACATGCCTTGTATCTGCCGGGATAGGCTCCAGCTCGCCGCAACCCTTAAAGGACTAAGCAGGTATTGATAATGAGATGATTGAGTAAAGATTTATAATAATAGCGTTTTATATAGCGCCTTTCACCCGGCTCGATGTTATGAGAATTGCTCTCCATAGCTGCTCTTTCGGGATAGCCGTGTCGAGCGTTCGTGCTCCAGCGTCCGAAGCGAAACGTCGCGAAGGGGAGAGCGGGAACAACTCGGCACAGCTATCCCAAAAAGAACAGCTATGGTTCAATCATTTCTGTTTTAAAGAACCCTTCCTTATTCTAGCCAGATTAATAACGTTCACACGCGTCATTTTTTTTTACAATGCTTCCATTGCAATATACCACCCATTGGTATACACAGATATAACGTTTTAGGGAATTAAATGGGAGGGAATGGGGGTCACAGGACATCTGGACCACCCTATACACCCGCTGGATGGGTTGTTCGAACTACGATAGCACGAGATGCACTTCAGTCACACTATAGGGGCACTGTAGTCACTTCCTTGATAGCAGCCACTTCACAAAATTCACTTGACCAAGCTTAACACTCTCTCTAACACTCTCCTTCTCTCTCTCTCTCTTGACGTCAGTGTTTCATGAAGGCCTCTCAGCCGAAAGGTTGACTTTGTCATTTCAACTCAATGACAGTATCAACAAAAGCCTGTTGTAATTAGTTAGGAAATCAGTGCATAGCCAAGCGACTTAAATTATAATCTCATTGAGGTGTTGCTGGGTGAATACATTTCTATTATTATCATGAATCACCAAGCCAGGCCGTGTGAGTCGACGGTGGGGATTAGAGCCCAGGACCCGTTCAGGTATCATTGGCCACTGACGTTGGTAGCAGTGGCCGGGACAGATCGGTGGGGTTCATAGCGCAGTGCGCTAACCACGGCGCCACCGCTCCACTCCACAAACTCGTACAGTACCCAGGAAGATAATTGAAATGAATGCGTGCTCGCGAGCTCATTTGCTGGGCAATTACTACAATTCATGTCGTAACTAGATACACTATAATTATTTAAATGTAATAAAAACAACCAAAAAAATATATACACCGATGTAGGTTTTCACGGCTCGATGTACGAGAATTGCTTTTCAAAGCTGTTCTTTCGGGACAGTCGTGTCGAGCGCTCCCTCTCGCTCCTTCGCGATCTTTCGTCTCCCACGTTGGAGGCATCCTCAGACGTTCAGAGTACTCTGCGTCGGAGGCGAAACGTCGCAGAGGAGAGACGGCTATCCCGAAAACGTCTTTGGAAAACAATTCTCAAAAAATAATACGGTGCGAGGAAACCGCAGAGAGGTGGGGGGGGTCAGCCGGCGCCAACCCGCCAGCCACTGCGTCCTATATATTACGATGTTATCGACCAATTCATTAACGAGTGTGTTTTAGCTGTGGGAGGAAACCGGAGAAACTGGAGAACACACAAACTCCACACAGAACGGGAACCGAGGCGGGAATCGAACCACCTCGGGCAGTACACTTTTTATTCTATCAGACGCAGATGTTACTTACAACTGCCTTTAATTAGACTTTTCGCGTGCCGCTCAAAATCACGTCGCGTGCTGCTCATGGCACCGGCGTGCCCACACGTCGCCTACCCCTGCTAGCACACAGGCACGCGGGGGGGCACTGTGTTAGCTGTAGTAATAAGCAGACTTGCCGATCACCGCCGGAGTCTATATTGCTGCACCAGAGATCGTTATCAGGGTTGGCCACGTGTATACACACACACACCTGTGTCCTTACACCTGCGGGACCCCCGTGACACCGTTCACGAGAGTAGACCAGTAAACGCTTTGTCAGGGTCTTGGCCTAAGTCCAGCATTTTAAAAAATTACTTTCACCCGAGCTCTTACGGTCTGGTCCGGATGTCATGTGACCCCTGCGCAAAGACAATTCCGATTCTCATATAGACTTACTTGACGCTTAACAGGGACACTCGTTAATTGTGACAATAAAGATCTTCTTATTTGCGATTCTTCGAAGCACGATGGTCAGCTTCTGGACATCGTTGTCTTTCAGCTCGGCCTCGAAGTGTTTGGTAGAATTCGCAGGCAATACCAAGTATTACCTGACAGGGATCGCGACGTGAACGCTTCTACCTTGACCCCCACAATAAAGATATTTGGTAATGTTTATGTTTGTGATTTTATATTGCTGATATCACATTACACACCCATTGGTATGCGAACGTATTTCGTTTTAGAGCGTTGAATGGAGGTAACAAGACATCTGGAACACTATGTAAAGACTAATCACTGCCGTCTGCGTGAAGTAAAATCTCACCAGATAACAATCTCGGCTGGTTGAACAACGGGCAATACTCTCAAGAGCTGCTCTTTCGGGATAGCCGGGTCGAGCGTTCCTACTTTCTCTCTCTCTCGGTGCGAGGCGAAACGTCGCCAAGGAGAGACAGTAATGAACGCTCGACACGGCTATCCCGAAAGAGCAGCTCTTGAGAGTAATTCTTGCAAAGGACTTCGTCGTCAATACAAAAATAAAGCAGGACGTGCATAATGTAGAGACTGGCACTCGCCATGGGATCGTGGAATTTATATTACAGTGTCACATAAGGATTTCAGTGGTTAAGTAGAGATGAGTGACGGCGGCTTGGTGAGGCCTTCATCTAGCAGTGGTTTGATCATGGCCGATGACGATAATGATGATATGATCACGGTCGAATTGTCTGTGATCCGTCTACCTATAACACTCAACTCCCTGCGGATTCACAGCCAGTGGTTATTCTTAGACCGGGTGTATTAATTGCACTGTGAGTAAATACACGGGAGGAACACCGGAACACACACTAAAGGCAAATATTCCCCGTATAGCCTTCACGGGCTGTAGGGTCAAGTGCTGTTAGGAAGAACCTATGAAGGCTAGCACGGTACACAAGCAGGTGGGTGGCCAGCACCACACCCGGCCGCCTTTGTCTCCATAGTGGTGATGTTTCCACACTGCAACGTGTACTCAGGTGAGGCTGAGTCGGCGGAGGAGAGGCCCAGGACCGGATTTAGACATCCGTCACTGGTGATGGCCGTGAAGCGAGAATCGAACTCGGTTCGCCGGGTTGGTAGCCGCTGCACCACCGTTCCCCACACGGAGTAAATACACGCAGGAACTGCGGAACACGTAACGCACACTCGTCTCTCACAGCCAGACGATGTGCAGTGCGCACATCAGCCGTGGTCAATCCACTGCTGGATGAAGGCCACCGTCTCTCACGGTTCTGCGATGCGACACTGCACCCAGCGTCCACATACCGGCTGAATTCGCTGCTCCATCTCTGAGGTGGATGTCCTCTGAGTTCCAGCCATCCCTTGGCTGCCGCTCCGACATTAGTCTCTACCATCGCCGAATACACACGAAATCGGCAAATATTAATAGCACAATGGGGACAAGCGTGTTCCCTCGAGTAGGGTGGCAGGGTGGCCCAGTGGCAACATCTGTACCTAACACAAAGTCCTACCCGAGGCGGTTTTAATCCTGTCTCGGGAGCCGTTTTGTGCGGAGTTTGTGTGTTCTCCCCCTGTTATGCGTGGGTTTCCTTCGGGTTCTCCGGTTTGTTCCCACAACTAAAAAAACACTCATTAACTATTTGGCCGATGACATAATGTATAGGAAGCATTGTGTGGCAGGTTGGCGCCGGCTAATCGCGTGGATGACTCCACCACCCCCCCACCTCTGCAGGTTACCTCGCGCCTCTGAGTCGTTCTGTCGTCGAATGAATACGTTCGAAATTGCATAAATATGTGCCACGCGTTATAACATCTAATTGTTATAAGCTTGCTCCCTGGGTAGTGCAGCGACTCTACACTACGGAATACAGTAGGAGTTCTTAACCTTTTGCACCTCAAGGCCCACTTAGCCCCGGTCTCCACGGACCACTAGGTGGCGCTTACGGCCCACTGATGGGTCGCGACCCACCAGTTGAGAATGGTGACCATAGACTTCAATGTTAAGTCCTCCCATAGACTTCAATGTTAAGTCCTCCCATAGACTTCAATGTTAAGTCCTCCCATAGACTTCAATGTTAAATCCTCCCATAGACTTCAATGTTAAATCCTCCCATAGATTTCAATGTTAAATCCTCCCATACACTTCAATGTTAAATCCTCCCATAGACTTCAATGTTAAATCCTCCCGTAGACTTTCTCGGGCATATTATGAGGAAAGAGCAAATCTAAATTCTGGTAATAACTGGAAAATTTGACGGAAAGAGAGATAGTGGACGACAGATTGACTTATGTCATCAGTCTATCGAAATAATAATAATAGCATTTTATATAGCGCCTTTCACCCGAGGGTCACAAAGCGCTAGATGAACATGTCAACAGTGGACAATTCTTAGAACATCAAACAGCAGATATTTGTGGAAGACCAGTCATCAACGTCCTGTATGATACGGTACCTGCAAGAGATGACCTGTGCTATCTTCCTCGTCAAATAAAAGTACCGTAAATGTTTGACCGACATTACCCAGGAATACATAGGAGTCATTAATCGTAAGCAACGCAGTGGATTATGCAATACAGTACATTTTATACCTCAAAGTATACGTACCTGTTGTGTCTAAATGCACCCATAATGCGGCCAGTTCTCGGAAAATAAGCAGGGTACAGCCCTGCCTAGTGCCCTGTGCCTGCCGGGATAGGCTCCGGCTTAACCACGACCCTTTACAGCATTAAGCGGCCACTGATAAAGAATGAATGCTGATAATAATGAATTCGTGAATATTGTTACCAAGTCCAAAGTTACCTGTCGGTTCAAGGCCACTCGTCTATCCTTTAAAATGGCCACTAAACATGGGTAAGCATTCTTACGTGTGTTCCGCCGACTCGTGACTTAACTCGAGCCCTGGAACACGCAACGCCAGTTAGGGTTACTCATTAAACGTGAATAAAACGTTCAGGTCTCGCTAAACTAGTTGTAATAGTAATCATAAACAGAGCTGTCGAAAATGTAGAGCTATTCTTTACCCGGTAACAGGTGCGTGACAACCAAAGGCAAAAGGAGGAAGTGATCCGGATGGTTTAGTACTCTAGTCCAAACCCTTTCGGTCGTTTTCCCGCCTTTTTCACAGCCAATCCGCAATCACCATTTGCCTCCCCCCTGGATCTACCCACCCCAAGGGGGTCAAATATAGATGTTTCTAGAAGCTAGCCATCGTGCTTCGAAGAATCGCAAAGAAGAAGAAGATTACAGCAGAAAATACCCAGTGAGCTTGCAAGCGCTAGAAGCGGAATTTCTGCTATATAACAAACGTGCTAAATGACCAACGTAAACAATATGTAATGGAGAAAGAGGGAACGCTCGACACGGCTATCCCGTAAGAGCATCTTTGTAAATCAATTTCCCTCATCACATCCGTCAATAACACTGTGGCTTTAAAGGGGAACAAATATATTTTCTCGCCATTCTATTTCAACGGTTGAAAACTCTTGGAAGTGGAGTCGTTTCGGGCAATGGCTGATGTTTTACACACTGCACCAGATTCAGTCCTCATTTAAGGCTGAGTCGACACAGGGACGGCCCAGGCAGAAATAACAAGAGTCCACGGGCGCCTGTGCCGGGCCAGATGCACCTTGACGCTACGTGAAATGTCGAAAGCTCGCCAACAAGTCACAGGACAGACTCAGGTGTTATGGGTTACCTGACTGAGATGGCCAGGACAGTACACAAACACACGGTGTGAATCACACTCGTAATCAGCGATCTCCACGTTACGGTGCGACGTGGTTACCAATCATTCGGAGCGTGCAAGCGACACTAATTTGCATCTAAACGGAAACACCTCGGTTAATAGGTGGCAGGTTGGTGCAGTGGTAAAATCTGCGCCTCACAGAAATAAAGTCTTGTCAGAGGCGGTCCCAGTCCCGTCTCGGGCGCCTTTCCGCGTGGAGTTTGTGTGTTCTCTCCCCCTGTTCTGCGTGGAGTTCCCTCCGGATTCTCCATTTTCCACCCACAAAGAAAAAAAACAATTCAAATAATGAATTGGCCGATAACATCATAACATATAGGAATCGGTGCATGGTGGGTTGGCGCCGGCTGACCACCTGGCTGACTCTCCCCCTTATTAACTGGACAACACAAGCCGCGATAGATCGTGAGGACTGGATCTCTGGGAGACATGAAAAAAACCCAATCTGCAATTTGGCAGCTGCATCAGACCCTGTTTTTTTTATATATAAAGGGCTTCGCGATATGAAGGGGTCCCTTTGAGTTACAGCTGCACTCGAAAACCTGATTATAAGATAGCATCAGCCTATGGGCCCAGTGTACGTAGATGTCAAGCTCCCACTGTAAAGCCCCTAGTGCATGCAGTGGGGTAACTCGATACGATTTTATAAGAACACACGGCGAACAGACGTTTACACGGCGTTTATTAAAGGGCTCTCTGATGTCCAGACACTGCTCTACAGAGAGATGTATTCGCACGGGAGATTACAGAAACTATAGACTGGATTCTTAAATCAATAGTCCAGCATTCTCGGGGTTTAATTTATTTTCCCAATTAAATCATTTGAACCTGTTATGCTTGCTTAGGCGAGGGATTATGTATACACGCAGGCATGGATTGCACGCTGATAACATCATCATCAGCAGCATCGTTCAACAGTCCTGTAAAGTGAGGGTGAGCACGAGGCTCGAAGGTCAAGGATAATTAAGGAGTGGCAGTCAACGGATGGAATGCGAAGGGATGGAACGGAGTTGGGCTGTATGTATCTGTCCGTGTCTGTGTATAATAATAATATTAATTTATATAGCGCCTTAACCTGATGGTCACGATGCGCTGCACAAGGGCCGCGAAGAGGACGGCATGTCAACAACGAAAGCAAAAAAACAACCAATAAAAAACAAAACAATAGAAAATAAATGATTAAGGCTGC
>JAZEWU010000038.1:3713405-3746234 GCA_036362915.1 Geotria australis | reverse complement strand
ACCCATGATGAGACGCCATTTATAACGCCCACATGTTCGTTCAATTTCGAAGCTATTCATTGGAAGAGAGAACGACTCAGAGGCGCAAGGAAACCGCAGAGGCGGGGGAAGGCAGCTTGGCGGTTAGCCGCTGCCAACAATTTTCCAGATATTGCGTCCCGTATATTATGATGTTTTCGGTCAATTAATTAATGAGTGTTTCTTGTTGTTGTTGGAGGAAACAGGACAAAAACCCACACAAAACAGGGGGAAAACACGCAAACTCCACACAGAGAAGCGCCCGAGGCGAGAATCGAACAGCTTCCGTGAGGCACAGACGTTACCACTGGGCCACTCGAAAATCGTAACTCGCGCTGGTCTTAGTGATTATGTGGCTCCGGGAAAAATACAATGACGAGCTCCCCCCACCCCACTCCTCGACCCACACCGAATAAAAATCACCGCCGTTAAACATCGCTCTGCCAGACAGCTGTCCATCGCCACCCACCCCCGCGCTGGTTTGCCCCGCGGTTAAGACCGTTAGCGGGTCGGTGACCGCTTGCGAGGGGAATCGAACCCAGCATTCGGGGGGGCTCGTAGTGCATCGTGCGATAAACACCTTGTCATCCCTCGCAGCGCGGCGGCGTTCCGTGTACACAAACACACGTGCTGGTGGTCCCGTGAACTCGCGAGACCGCACAGATGTTCCGAGGCTCTGCCTCCTACTCGTGACTGATTATGCAATGTTACAGCACGGGGTGTTTGGTTACGGCTAATGAGTGCTGACAGATGAAGAGAGATGATTTCACATATATTATAAGAGTGGAAACAAACAGCCTCCCACCCGCCAGCCCCCCTCCGCCCGACCCCCTCCCCCAACAAAACAAAATCGCTCTCAATTGTGAGCCGAACTTTTTGGCCCTTGCTGATTAAACGGTTTGGAAGAAAAAAAAAATGTTTACTAAAAAGGAAAATAATAAAGCAATGTAACTTGGGCGGTAGGGTGGCGCAATGGTAGGTAGCATCTGCGCCTCGCAGAGACAAAGTCCTGCCCGAGGTAGTTTGATTCCCTCCTCGGGCGCCTTTCGGCGAGAAGTTTGCGTGTTCTCTCCCCTCTGTTCTGTGTGGATTTTCTCCGATAGATAGATGTTTATTATTACAGCAGAAAACATACCCAATGATCTTGCAAGCTCTTGACGGGACTCCCGCGACACAACAAACATACGAGTTGCTGACAAAAGTTAAAATATATACAAGATAGGTCAAGTCGATCCTCCAGACGACCCCGATTTGAACCCGTGACCTTCAGCGTATCGCGGTACAATCTAACACACACTGTGCGAGGCCATGAATCATCATTAAAATGGATAGCGTGGCTCCGCCGGGAATTCCCAGGCTCCAGATGCAGCAGCAGCAGCCTGCTCCCTCTTCCGAGACAGGTGGGGTAGGCCCCTCGTTTGAAGGCAACATATTGCTGACAGCTCACGGACCAAAATGAAAATCATGTCCAGGGTCGCGGTGAGCCGGAGCCTATCATGGCAGACACAAGGCGCAAGGCAGGGGAACAACGAGGTTGGAATGCCAGTTCCATCGCAGGGCGCCTGGGGAAATTTAGTCAGTACGCCAATTAACCTGGAAGCATGTCTTTGGAAGGTGGGAGGAAACCGGAGTGCCCGGAGAAAACTCACGCGGACATGAGGAGAACATGCAAACTCCACACAGAAAGGCCCCCGAGCCGAGATTCGAACCCGGGGCCTTCTTGCTGTGAGGCGGCAGCGCTACCCACTACGCCACCGTGCCGCCCAAAATGAAAATCTAATTAAGGATTTATAACGCGTGGCACAGTATTCGTCAAACGTCAAAGGTATTGGTTCAAAAAAACAACAGCTCAGAGACGGGGGGGAGTCAGAGACCGGGGGGAGTCAGCCACGCGGTTAGCCGGTGCCAACCCACCAGACCCTGCGTCGCATGTATTACAGTGTTATCGGCCAATTCATTGATAATTGAGAAGGTTTGTTTAGTTATGGGGGAGGGGAGAACCGGACAAAATCCCTAAGGAAATCGACGCAGAACAGGGGGAGGAGAACACACAAAACCCCCATGCTGAAAGGCGCCCGAGGCGGGGATCGAACCGCCTCGGGCAGGAACCTTCTTTGTGTGAGGAGCGGATGTTACCGCTGCGCCACCCTGCCACCAGGACCATATGCCGCGTGATCTCTCCATCCCTCTCGTCCCTGTGGCCGCACGCTCACTCTTCAGGTTAAAGAGATTACGCGTGACCATTATCGGGCCCCGCGACCATTACGGGGCAATTAACGAGTCCACTGGACTCCCCCCCGGGCCTTAGTGTCCTGTTTCCTTGACTCATTAAAGGCCGGTGTGTTAATGTTAATTGCGAGAGTGGCTCGTGAGTCGTAACGGGCGTCTAGGTTGTGTTTTTACATAACTCTCGTTAAGCACCTGTTTTGTTTCATAACGCATGTCAAGGTTATTTTAATTTATTTTTATTACTATTGGCCGGCACGGTGGCGCGGTTAATAGCGCTGCCGTCTCACAGCAAGAATTCTCCGGGTTCGATTCCCAGCTCAGGTGCCACCTTTCTAAGTGGAGTTTGCACCGCTGCCTCGGATAATTGACCCGCTGACTGAATTGTCCCCGATGCCTTGCGACGGACTTGCATCCCGGGAACAGCCCTGCCTTGCGCCCTGTGTCTGCCTGGATAGGCTCTGACTCAGCACTACTCTCTAGAGAATTAAGCGGGTACTCACAATGAATAGATGAACGAATAGATGGTCCCATTCAGAGCTGTTCTTTCGGGATAGCCGTGTCGATCGCTCTCCCTCTCTACCCTCGCGACGTTTCACCTCCAGGCTTCCATCACGCATCGAGTCGCGAATACCTACATCAGTACAGACATATCCTTCGGCTGGCCTGGGAACACCTGGGAATCCCCCCGGAAGAGCTGGAATCTGTTGCTGAGGAAAGGGATGTCTGGTCCACTCTCCTTGGTCTGCTGCCACCGCGACCCTCACCAGGACAAAGCTGTTTATAAAATGGATGGAATACAGATGAATGAATTGTTGACGAGCCGCTTCTATCACGGGTCCTCCAAATGGAACAGTTGGTGCGACCCGGATCCATTTGCTCATCTTGTCCTGCGATTGAAAATATTCACCGGCAGGGTCAACCGCGCCGCGAGCGGCTCTCTTACACGGCGATTGTCACGGAGCAGAAATTCTAACGGGACCCCTCAAGGGTGCGACTCGAAAAATAAAAAATCGCTGCGCCTGCACTTCGGTAACGCTGCAAGGAAAACAATAGACGGACACATCGTAATTAATGGGATCGTTACCACGGGCCATTCATTAAACTTCAACTGCAAATTTCAGGCATTGTTGGCTGGCAGTGGCTGGGAGGAAAGTCGTGACAAATGTCACCGTTAATGAAATAATAACAGTGTGCATCGACGAGAAAGACCGCGGGTTTTGCGATTGTTTTCCAAAGGTTCCACCGTCATCTCCTTGGTAATGGTAACGATTACGGTTTATAACGCGCCGGTCAGATTCGTTCAGCGTCGAAGGTATTCGTTCGAAGAGCGAATGATTCAGAGGCACTGGGAAACCGTAGATTAGTGGGGAGTGGGAAGGCAACCTTGCAATTAGCCGGCGCCAACATATGCCAGACACTGAGTCTCAAATGTTACATTAATCATTGTCAGAAAACCGCTTAATCCTGTACAGGGTCGCAGTGAGCCAGAGCCTATCCCGGCAGACTTGTTATCGGCCAATTAATCGACGAGTGTGTTTTGTTTTTAGTTGTGGGAGGAAACCGTAGAACCCAGAAAAAAACCCACGCATAACAGGGGGAGAACACACAAACTCCGTACATAAAGCCGCCCAAGGCGGGAATCGAACCGCCTCAGGCAGGACTGTTTATCTGTGAGGCGCAGATGTTACCACTGTGCCACTCTGCCGCCTGCTACGTCCGTCAGAGAAGTAACCTGGGCACTGTGGAATATCATTGTTGTTCGGTGATCGATGGATACGGGCCTCGGAGTCGGGGTAAAGTCCCCCTCACCCCCGTCAACTATGTAACGCCGTCGTTAAAATCATATTTGGCTTTTGACCAAATCACCCGCGAACGCACGCGGTTTGAGCGGCGAATCTCTGACGCTGAGCAGGAGTCGCGTCTGCTCAGTACTTTTGGGTGAACACCGAGGATTTCCACGTTCTGTAGGCACGGGGCTGTGAGATGACCAGAAGATAAACACAAATACAAGGCGTTTGTCAACAACAATGCCTTGTAAAATAAAAAAAAGTATTGGCTCCGGACTCCCCTCAACGACCCTGTACAGGATTAAGCTGGGACTGAGAACGACAAATAACGATGATTACAAGCCACAGCAGTGCAATTGTGACCGCGCAACCCAAAAATATTTACCCGTACAGAAAACCACCGCAGTGTGCGCTCCTTCAACGAATGAGAAAAAATAACAAAACTACGTAAACTCTCGCGCTCTCTCCCCGCCAAAGGCCTCTCTCATCGTGGCAACGGCAGGCCGCGTCATCGGCACACGGCTCGCGAAACGCGTCGCCGCGCGCGAGAGCGGAACCGGCGTCGAACCGAGGCGCTACCGGAACGACGCTCGCGCCGCCGAGCCGCGCTGAATCGCTTTAAGAGCGTCCGTTAACGCGATAAGAGGCGCTCGCGTAAGCCCCGTCACGTCGCACCCCGCGTCTCGCTCGCGTTTATGTCCCGCGTGCCAACGCCGGCTTAACCCCACGCCGATACGGCTCGAGCTGCCGCGATCTGGACATCACGCGCATTCCGCCGATTTGTGTCCCGTCGCGTACGGTGGTAGCAGCGATGTGCTCGCGAGCTGAGCGGCAATGTTCAGGTCCTCTGTTGCGTGTCACCTTAATCCTGGTCGGATATCCTCGCGACATATTTACAAACAAATACAGTGACAAACATCGGATGGGAAGGGCCTTCAGTCAGCAGCGGAGTGATAATGGGGAAAAAATCCTCATCATTATCGGTACCCGCTTAATCCTGTACACTCACCTATTCTTGGTGTGACGCGCTATCTGTGAGTGCTTGCTGCACACTATCTGTGAGTGCTTCACACTATCTCCAGCAGCTTGCATTTGCGACCCACGGCCGCCACAGTGTTGAATACAACCAACGTACAGAATCTTGGCTTTTTTCAACTCTCTTTCTCTATATTTTTTAAATATTAAGATGGACCTGTCAAGACGCTGAGATCGATTGCGACCACTGCTGTAAAGGGTCGCGGGGAACCGGAGCCTGTCTCGGCAGGCACATGGCGCAGGGCAGGGCTATACCCAGGATTGGACGCCAGTCCATCACAGGGCATTGGGGTCAATTTTGTCAGGGCAATTAACCTAGAGCAACAGCGTGTCTTTGAACTATGGGAGGAAACAGTAGTACCTGGCGAAAACCCATACGGACACGAGAACATGCAAACTCCACACAGAAAGCCACCCGAGCCGGGAATCAAACCCTGAATTGTTAATACACGTCCATTCATGCACACACCCCACCACACATATACACGTGCTAAAACACATGTGCAGATACAGTGTTTCGACCAGCAAGAACGCCTTTCGGGCTGCGAGGCAGCATATTAGCAGAGAAAATAAATACGCATAATACGTGTGTATAGCTACGTTGATTTAAGTAAATATATTTGCCAGCCGTGATGTATGGACTTAACGCACGGTCGTTGACAAAACGGAACGCGAGCTTTCAGAAACGGCGCACACGGGCGCGGAAAGTGCGCCGAACGATCGCGATAACCTCGGAGGGACGGCGGCGATGATTTGGCCAAACAAGCCTCGAGTCTACGAGGCCGACTGACTCGATCAACCTGGCCGCTGGGGTGCCCTGCCGCGCAGTTGCACCGCCTGCACACTCAACGGCCACTCGTGCCGACTACGCAACGGATCGAGCCGCGCCGCAGTTTGCCCGTATCGTAGTAATAATAATAACATTCTATGTTTATAACGCGTAGCACATATTCATTCAATGTCTAGTTTCAGCCCAAGCACCGAAATGTCTAGTTTGGTCTTTAGCTAAATAAAAAATGGTTATAATGAGTAATCGAGTATCAAGATAAGTTTGTTTCACTAATGGGGGCCTCACCTCACCAGCCTTTCTGATGAGCCACCACCGGGGCGTGAAACTAACTTACATTTCTTACGGGTACGGTCGCATTGCGACCCGTATTCCCAGCTGCACAGCACCAAACGCTTCGCCCACTTTCCTACCGCCACGCCGTACCGTACCGGCTTACTTTCACCTCCGCCGGGGCGCCGCCGAGCTAAGACCGCCCGTGACGTGTGACGACGGCGCAGGTATGCTGGAGATATTCGCCCTCTCGCCCGGCATCGTGGTGATCCGAGGGACCTCCAGCGACCGGTTCCTGGCCATGAACTACAAGGGGAAGATCTACGCCTCTGTGAGCTCCTGTCTGCGCACGCACACGCACGCTCAGTCGCGGTCGTCCCGATTTGACGCGCTAAATTATCCGGCCATTTACCGGCAACAGCTGCCACGCTCGGGCACGGTTGGTGCGGTGAGTAGCGCTGTCGCCTCACAGTGAGGGCACCCAGGATCGATTCCCGGCTCAGATGCCACCGCCTTTCTGTGAGGAGGTTGCGCGCTCTCCCCCCGTGTCCGCGTGGGGTTTTGCCGGGTACTCCGGTTGCCTCCCAGTGTAAAACCTGCATTGGTTAATTGACCTGACGAAACAAAATCCCCTGGTGCCCAGTGTGCTTGCAAGCTTTGGAAGCGGGATTCCGATGATACGACACTCGCTCCTATCTCTAACACTGGCTCCTATCTCGAACACTGATAGATGTGTATTATTACAGCAGAAAATACCCAGCGCGCTTGCAAACTGTGGAAACGGTATCCTTACGATACAACACTCGCTACTACCTCTAACACTGGCTCCTATTTCTAACACTGATAAATGTTTACTGTTACAGCAGAAAATACCCTGTAATCTTGCAAGCTCCGAAAGCCGTGATTCCTGCCAGAGAGAGAGAGAGAGTGAGCTCTCCGACTGACCGTTCCCCCCCACACACACTCCCGCCCTACCAAGGCCAAGTTCAACAACGAGTGCAGGTTCCGCGAGACCTACCAGGAGAACAGCTACAACACCTACTCGTCGGCGGCCTACCCGAACGCTCCGGCCTCCCCGGCCAGGGCCTGGTACCTGGCGCTCAACAAACGGGGCCTCCTGCGCCGCGGCAACAGCCCTCGGCTGGGGCCCAACCACGTCTCCACCCACTTCCTGCCGCTGTTCGGCAGCGCCACGGACGATGACTCCCATCGCGAGGCCGGCGACGTTCTCGCCGGGGGCGCCGGTGACAAGACGTTTCGCGTCGTCGGGAAGAAGGCGCAGGCCTCGGCGGCGCTGCCCAGGCAGGCCGCGGGCCGAGCGGCGGCACCACCGCCCGCCGTCAAGGTGCAGAAGAAGGCCGCCGACAACGCGCCGCGCTACTGGCCCAAGTTTCGCTTCGGGTGACGATGCGGATGGAACCTGTGCATAGGCCGCTGCTGCTTGATGTAGGCCCCGGGCGGTGCTGCGGTCGCGGAGCGCTTGACTCACGAGCGGGAAAGTCGCTGGTTCGCAACCCCGGTCCAGGCCGGCTCGACCTACCCACCCGCCGGTCGAGGTGGTGAGTTACCGCTGCTGTCACGCTAACGGCGCGTGAGCGGATGCCACCGGCCGTGGGAATGTGGAGTTTTCCAGCGTGCCCGGCGCCTGGCGATGCGGGTGAGGACCGCCGCAGATGCCCGTTTGAGCGTGGAGACGTTCTGATCGAGGCCTCTGCGGAAAAACGGTCGGTCGCTGAAGAGAAGTGCCGACTACCGACCCTGTGCGTTTGTTGGACGCCCACGGCTTGTTCGACAATATAGACACTGCGATTAACGGCAGCAGTGGTAAACTGTTGCCGGGTTGTCACAGAGGTTCGCAAGGTTCGATCGGCCTAGAACACGCTGCCGAATTACATGCACCGCGCTGTCCAATTTGGTGGGCGAATAACGCAACAAGTGTCTTGTGTTGATGCCAATAAACTGCCTTGAGATATGTAATTATGATAAAAAAAAACCCTCGTACCGGTGTGTACACGACAACAGCCGCTAAGTGGTGGTGACGTCCCCACGACGCCAGTGCCAGGCTAGGTGCACTTTGATATACACAAACAAAGATCCCCCGTATAGCCTTAACATACTGTGGGGGCAAGTGCCATTAGCGAGCACCCTGAAGCCGACACGGCACAATAGGATGTGGGTGACCAGCACCACGCCCGGCCGCCTTTATCTCCCTAGTGGCAATTTTTACACACCGTACTCGGTACTCATATGATGCTGAGTCGACACACAAACACGTTTACAGCTGCAACAAAACCCTGAAGTTTCAGGCGGATTTGCATCTGATTGTAACTCCTGCGATGGTCTCCCTGGGGTTTCCCCTCGCCGCGTGACAGACCGATAGCATGCCCTGAAATGTTGTAACTTGCTGACCCGGGCTGTACAACTATTAAAAAGAGCTACACAGCTGAACGGTTCCTCCCAGCTTTAAATAAAAACTGGCCGACGGACCGAACCGGTGACCCTCGGATTCCCTCGGGGCTCGGCCGTCCAGCCCGCTCCCACAGCGCCGCCTCAGCGATCCCCTTCGCGGGGGGATTATATTTTGTTTAGGCCACCGAAACCTACGGCCTTGACACCGACGTCACGGGCCCCTGACATGACGCACGCCCGAGGCAAAACAAGGAGCCCAGCCCCCGGTCCTAACGGAGGCCGGACACCGGCGGGCAAGCTAGTGGGCGCCTCACACGCATTTCCACTTCAGTCGGTTATTATTTAAGCTGGAAGGAACCGTTGAGCTGCGTAGGCTCTTTTTAACAGTTGTCCAGCGGTGGAGGGGTAAGCAAGTTACGACAACTCAGGGCACCGGCGGGGGGCAATTTAGTCATGAGAATCAGACTGGGCGGCAGCGTGTCTCAGGACCGTGGGAGTAAACCGGAGTGCCTGGAGAAAACCGGCCCGGGTGCCGCCTTTCTGTGTAGAGTTTTGCGCGTTCTCCCCCCCCGTGTCCGCGTAGGGTTTTGCCGGGTACTCCGGTTTACTCCCACAGTCCTGATATGTTGTAACATGCTTACCCCTCCACGCTGAACAACTGTTAAAGAGCTACGTAGCTCGAGGGTTCCTTCCAGCTTAAATAAAAAAATGTCTGAAGTGGAATTACCTAAAGGGTGGGAGAGCTGTCGCGATGAGGTCAACGATGTAAACAGCCACAGCTGGGCATCGAACATAAAGCTGACGGGCAGCACTATGAATGTGCTCGGACAACCACTGAGCCAATGTGTTTATTTATATTTGTGAATCGAAATTGCTCTCGAGATCCGCTTTCGAGATTGCCGTGTCGAACGTTCCTCCTCCCTCATTCGCGACGTTTCATCGTCGGGCTAGTCTGGCGATGCCTCCAACGCGGGAGGCAGGAACGTCGCGAAAGAGGCAGAGGAACGCTCGACACGGCTATCCCGAAAGAGCAGCTCTGGAGAGCGATTCTAATATGACAAGCCGTGAAAACCTACTTCACCACTTTTGTAAATCAGCTGTACGATATTTTTATAAGGCGGTTATCAAAGGTACCGTGTTCTGTAAATTTAACGTTAAAGTTGTCGTGATCAGGATTATACATGGTAAAGTGTTTTTATGTTGTGTCACGTTAAAGTAGGTGTCGTAAACCCACCACCACCCGACGCCAATCAGTCAGGTGTATTGTCACATGAACAGAACGTGGCAATGTATTACTACTATAGCGCAGAACACCGGCGTGCTACAGAGCGGCACGGTGTGTTAGAGAGCAACACAACGGTGTGTAGCAGAGCAAACCCATACCATGCACGGTGGCGCAGTGGGTAGCGCTGCTGCCTCACAGCAAGAAGGGCCCACGTTCGAATCTCGGCTCGGGCGCCTTTCTGTGTCGATTTTGTGTGTGCTCCCCGTATCCGCGTGGGTTTCCTCCGGGTTCTCCGGTTTCCTCCCACAAGTAAAAAAAAAACCACTCATTAATTATTTGGCCGATAACATCATAATCGATAGGAAGCAGTGTGTGGCAATATCGCGCCGGCAAAACCGCCTGGCTGCCTCCTCCGCCTCTCTGCGCTTTCCTCGCGCCTCTGAGTCGTTCTCTCGTCAAATGAATACCTTTGACATGGAATGAATATGTGCGCGTTATTAAATGTAAAATTATAATTATTGGCCGTGATACCGGGTGTGAAGGGCATTACCAGCAAAGATTGTCCTTCGAGTGCATCGACTTAAAGGTCACTCATGCCGAGATGAAGCCTCGATTCAACGCGAGGTTACCACCGCACACGCACAGCCCTTTCCTTCAAGATCCCAGTGCGACCACTGAGCACCTTGCTCTCAAAATGTTTTGACTAACGCGTTCACGGTTTTTAAAGGCCAATCACTCATGCAGCGTGCGCGCCCCGCTAATGACGACCTGCCTCTGACATTCTCTCGGAGAGGAATTAAACACCTACACACTCCTTGAACCGAATACCCGAGTTGTTTTTGTCTCTTTAAAGCTGTTTGTGACACATTCTCCCCGAGTGGTCGAGCGGAGTACACCGTCGGTGTTTAAGGTCAAGCCGAGTGTGGGAACTTGGATTTTTTTTCTTAAATGACATCGGTGGCGTGGAATTTGTTTTGCTCCGAAATTCATTTTTTGTGTTGGTTTTATTTACGTCTGAGGCAGGAGTGCGCACACGTAGACATCGATAGTGCGTGCATTCCAAGCTTTCGTAGCCACCCGTGCAATCCGCGTGTTTAGGAATGGTAATCGCATTGTACTCATGCAGGTATTCACGGCTCGAAGCATGAGAATTGCTTTTGAGAGATGTTCTTTCGGGATAGCCGTGTCGAGCGCTCGCCGCAGCTATGAAAACTACATTAAGTACATAATTTATCACATTTATATAGCGCATTTTACCTAGAGGTCTCAAGGCGCTGCAGGAATCCACAGAGATGTGGGGAAGACGCTGCCACGCAATCAGCCGGCGCCAACCAACCAGACACGTTGGAGGCTTCTGCCCTCACAACGCTTAAAGATGCCTCCGACGTGGGAGGTGAAACGTCGCAAAGAAGAGGGGGGGGGAGCGCTCGATACGGCCATCCTGAAAGAACAGATTTGCAAAGACATGCCACTGCATGGGTTAATTGGCATGCTTATTAAATTGCCCCCGGTGCCCTGTGATGGACTGGTGTCCCATCCTGGGTATAGGCCCTGCCTTGCGCCCTGTGTCTGCCGGGATAGGCTCCAGTTCTCTGCGACCCTGTAAAGGATTAAGCGGTTTCTGACGATGGATGGATGGATGATACGATACATTTAGAATATAAAAAATACAAAAATATGGCACGTCTCGAACTCTCAGCAAGGGCATCTCACACTCCCAGCGGCTGCGTGCAGCCCCAGCTTAAGAGCCACTGCCCTAAGACAGAAAGACACCCTAGCCGGGAATCGAACGCACAACATTCTAGCCGTGCGTCACCTCTGCACTACCGTGGCCGCGCGATGTGTAACAGGGTACCGCGGGAGAGAAAGCAACCGATGCGGAGACTTGAGCAGCGACGCGGGAGGCCATGGGCGAGGGTCCACATGCAGAGGGGGTTGTCAACCTCGGCGCAGGTTGGAAAATATTTATTTAAGTGGCTACTCCGACCGACCGTAGGAATAAAATTAGTCTGAAATTGATCTCGCGGTCCTTCTCTCCCCACCCACTGCCCTCCGAACACTAAACATTTATGTAAAAGCTGATATTTTCATTGTGGCCCCATGACGTAGCCTTGTTTTATGCACACACGCACACACAGGCGCACGCTCTTAAGGAATGCGGCGACTAAGATACGCAACAGATATAGGGTTTGAGCGGGCTGAGATGTTCGGATGGTGTGTGTTATAAACAACAGCCTCGTGGATTGTAGCTCTATCGAGGTGGAGGGGTTTACCTGTTACAATGAACCCCAGAGCTGTGTCACCAGGAGCCCAGCACTTCTGCTAGGGTCTCGATTGGTGTACAGGTGTGGGGGGAGGTTCCAGATAAATAACAATCCGAAGACCCTCCGATTAAAGGAGGTTGGCTTCAGGAAAAGCATTCTGCCCTTAAATTCTGCACCATTGAGGGGCAACCGGCCAACCCGGGTCAACCTGGACAGCAGCCGTTTACAACAACGCTCGTGACCGTCTTGACACGCACAAGCAGTGAGCATCAGAGTCTCAGTGCAGAACAGACACACACGCAAACGGTTACCCTAACTGTGACAAGGTCCGTAAAACAAACAAATTCAGACATCCTTTGAGGTAACGAGTTATTGAGGGCCCGTATGGCTTCATCTTGTACAGCGTCACGGGATGCCAGTTCTTTTCCTGGCAGACACAGGGCGCAAGGCAGGGCTAAAGCCAGGCTGGGATGCCAGTCCATCGCAGGGCACCGGGGGCAATTTAGTTTGCAGGACAATTACCCCAGGCAGCATGTCTTTAACGCCGCGACCCTCACCAGGGAAAGCGGTTTAGAAAATGTATGGATGGACGGGGCAAACCACAGCACCCAGCGAAAACGCACGCAAACACCGGGAGAACAGGCAAACTCCACACAGAAAGGACACCCGAGGCGGCAATCGAACCCGATGCCTTCTTGCTGTGAGGCTGCAGCGCTACTCACTTCGCCGCCGTGCCGCCCAGGTACAAATGCCGCATCCATTGCAATTTTAAATTGTTGTGTCACGGACAGAGTTTGTTGCGCGATGAGCGTGGGAGACGCGAGGATGGTTCCGGAGCCAGAGACGCTCGGGAGACGTGCTAATAACGGGGAGCCCTGAAACCGGAGCCTCCACGAGAGGCTGGAGGATTCTGTTCGTCCCGCGAGTTCCAGTCGTCGAGCTGTTAGCGTCGTAGTCTTGTCAGTCACTCTCGTCCCAAAAATATCCGATCCCACCGAGCGTCTGTCAATACACGGCCTATACTCTTACCTCGGCCTACTGCGACACCCTCCTGAATAAGCCTTGGAGTGTCCTATAAAGTAGATATTAACTCGTAAATATTACAAATTGTTAGTATTTTGTTTTTTTTATCCTAGTATTTTTAAACCCTTGTTGTTGTGTTCCAGTCCATGTATATGCCAATCCAGGGTCTGAGAGAAACGGCATTTCGATCCCCTATATGTCCTGTACATATGGCAGAATTGACAATAAAGTTGAATTGAACTGAATAATTATTTGGTGTAGTGGAGAATTGGGTCTGGTGGAGAGTAGGTGTCAAACCTAATATGCTATCATCTGTTTGTCCAGCCTGTGAACGATTGTTTGTGTGCATAAACAAGTCTTCATTTAGAATTAAAGAATTTGTAACGCCCAGTCTGATATTTACCAGAGTCGCTATATTTAAGTCAACGCTCCAGACTTTAACCTACGCACACGCTGCTCTAGAGTGATGTATGTTACGAATGCAAATTTTGATGGTTGCTCTTCGGAGCTGTTCTTTCGGGATCGCCGTTTCGAGCAATCTCCCTCTATCCCTCGCGACGTTTCGCCTCCCACGTTGGAAGCATCATCAGATCGCTCGACACGGCCATCCCGAAAAAACAAGAGCAAGCATCATGAATCGAGCCATGGAAACCTACATCAATACGAATGCCAAATTGTATTATTATAATTATGTATTTGTGGTGGAGCGGTGGCACAGTTGTTAGCACTACCTTGCAACCCGATGATCTCAGTTTGAGTCCTGACCACTGGTTAATAGCAGTGGCGTGTGATGTCTGAACCGATTCTGGATTCCCCCCCTCTCTAAACTTTTCTAATAACCACACTGACCAGTGTGGTGAAGTATAGTCAAACAGCCTCTACTACTGATATGGAGGGGGGATGCCTAGGTTAAGCAGTAAATCAGCAAAGGGCTGTAAGCTATTATTATTCGAAACATTTGTACACATACGCTGTGTGTATCCCTTGTTCACGCCGGTACACTGTAATCTTGGTGTCAATTTAAATTCACACCTCCGCAGTTTGATTCGAGTTCGGTGTTTAACACACGCTCCAGTAAAAAGAGTTGTTTTATACAAGTCTGACGGCAGGCAGAATAATGAATGAATATAACTTCAAATAGCAGTTGTAGAGAATTCCTTGTGGAACCCTTTACTTACAGTAATTCATATCTGATTTCTTTCTAATTATTGCAGGATTCCTCCAGGATTGTTTCACAGCTGGTACAGAATTTGCTTTAGGATTCCTATAGGATTTGCTTCAATTGCACACACGGTACTGTGTTTATTGCCATAAGGCAATGAATAGGGGGGAATGTGATTCTGCGCTGCTATTTATTTAATATGATTCTGCCGTGGATTTCTTTATTCAAAAGCAACATCAGCCGTGCTCAATACACTGCTGGATACCTATTTAATTTTAACATAAAAATGTTGCATTACAATTTATAAGGCGCTTTTGTTCGTTCAATGTCGAAGGTATATATTCAAAGAGAGAACGACTCAGAGGTGTGAAGAAACTGCAGAGAGGTGGGGGGAAGGCAGCCATGCGGTTAGCCGGCGCCAACATCTGCCAGACACCACATCCCATATATCAATAATAATAGCATTTTATAGAGCACCTTTCACCCGAGGGTCACAAAGCGCTGCACAAGGGCCGCGGAGAGAACAGCATGTCAACAACGACAGAAAAAAACAACTAATAAAAATCAAAGCAACACAAATTAAATGATTAAGGCTGAAAATTAATGCGTGTTTTTTTCGTTATGGGAGGAAACCAGAGAACCTGTAGGAAAGTTTGTGCAGAACAAAGGGGGATAACACACAAACTCCACACAGAAAGGCATCCGAGGTGGGAATCGAACCACCTCGGGAAAGACCATCTTTCAAATTTGCGCGGCGCGTTATAAATTGTATCATTATTATTATTCACACGACACACATGGTCAACACTGGCACGTGCTCGCCCACCTTCATCCCCCCAGCGCTGACATTCACCACACTCTGCAAGTGCGTTACCTATTTTAGGCTAAGTCGACTTAGTGGCGGGTCAGGCCAGATTTAGATGGCGATTATAACGGGGCAGGGGGGTGGCGTAGTGGCGAGACGGCTGACGTGTTTGCGCCCCACAGCACGGTGGCCTGGGTTTGATTCCAAACCGCGGCTATAATCGGTCACACAAGATTTTGATCTTTGGTCACCGATCATCTTTGGTGACTTGAGTTTGATTCCAGGCCGCGGCTAACATCGGTGGTGAGTGATAACCTGCACCAGTCCTGACCTACCGTTTACCAAGTTGCCTTGACCGGCACCGCGCCCGGGAAGCCTTCATCCAGCAGTGGATAAAACAACGCCTGAGGATGCCTCCGACGCGGGAGGCATAACGTCGCGAAGGAGAGAGAGGGGGGGCGGGGGGATGCGAGCGCTCAGCGACACGGCTATCCCGCAAGAACCGCGTTGGGGGGGGGGGCAATTCTCACAAGCGGAGACGTCGACCGAGCATTCCTCGGAGGGGGGGCTCTCGCGTTACCACACGGTTACAGCGGGAGGTGGGGCTGGTGGTGGAGGAGGCGGGGTGGCACGGCGGCACGGCGCGTTTTGAAGTCCCCCTTTTTTTCTTAACGGCAACAAAAGGAGCCGGAGGAACGTTTCGTGCGGCACCGCCGTTCTGGAGAAGCCGCGGCACGCGGGGAGAGAACCGCGGCTTTGGCTCGCCGACAACTGCGGGCCTGCTCCGACAAAAGCACTCGGGCCCAATGTCTGAATAGTCTGAAGCCGTATCGAGTGTCGCGGCTTGTGGGTGCTGCTCCGAGCCACCTGGAGCATGACAAAAAGCCCCACCGACTTGTAATCAGATTCCTATTCCAGAATGCCAATTGCGCGGTGCCCCCCTCGTGCCTATTACCTCTAGGTCACTGGCTGCGCTGCCAGGTTCGGGGATGTTGTTCATTCATTCGTTCGTTGTCAGAAACTGCTTAATCCTGTACAGGGTTGCAGCGAGCCAGAGCCTACCCCGGCAAACGCAAGGCAGGATTCTACCAACGATAGGACGCCAGCCCATTACAGGGCACCGGGGCAATTATAGTCAGCGGGGCAATTAACCTATGCAACAGAATGTCTTCGGACTGTGGGTGTTTGTTTTTGTTGTTTGTAAATTAGCGTGCTGTGCCATGTCTGTGCATGTTTGTCGCTTCTGATTTCTTAATACAGGGTGGGACAAAAGTTACTCATGCATTTATATTTACATAAGTTGGAAATGTGTCAGGTATTTCTGGCCCACCATGGATATAGGTACTGTGGTGGATCGTAGCCTTATCGTGGTGCAGAGGTTTGCGTGTTCCAATGAACCCCAGAGCTGTGTCGCCTGGAGTCCAGCACTCTTGCTATGGTCCCCCTCGGTGAACAGGTCTGCGGGGAAGTTCCAAATAAATAACGATCTGAAGACCCTCCGACTAAAGGCAGTTGGCGGCAGGAAGGGCATCTGGCCGTTGAATTCTGCTCAAGTACCCCCACCATTGGGGGCAACCGGCCAACCCGGGTCAACCTGGACACCGGCCGTTTAAACCGGTAACAACACAGTGGATCGTATTGACATTGGAACAACTAAAGACAAAGGGGCAACGGTCAAAAATGGGCCATGGCATTTTGCCCAGCGGTGGGCTGTTACATACTGACAATAACAAATTGACGCAGATTCATGATTTACATTTTTTTTTAAATAATGCAAATAAGGACTGAACGTTGAAGTTTAAGTGTTTGTTATTGTTCATAACAGTAATACGGTACGACGTGTTTTTCTTATGTTCCAACGCGTGTTCTTAATTTTCGAGTTTAAAATAATATTTTCTGTAGACCCGAGAAAAAGAGTGTGCTTGAGATTACATGGACTGTTTTCTATAAATACTCTTTTCCATGGGACTTAAACAATGAGCAAGCCACCCAACATGGAAATATAACGGTAAATTAATGTTCATGTTGGGTTATGCTGCAGTGAAACTGAAAATACGTAATGAACATTAATGTTTTCGAGAAACAAGTACAAAACCACGAACACATGACCCAGCGTTTACAATTACTGTACACACCAAATGGCGGCTACAAAGATCTTTGTTTTTTCAGATCTTGCTTCTTATTGCATTACGTTTCCATTCGTTTTTGTTATTTTTGGAAGCGGATTTCTCGTAATACGAGGCAGACATGTTACTAGTGGGTTAATAATCTTGCAGCGGCGTAAACAGTGGTGAAACGTTTGAATCAAATGGCTTTTTTGAATAAATGCACACTTTATTAACGCTGTTTGATACGTTGATGTGACTTACAATAATAATAAGTACTCTTTAAAATACGCCGGACATATTCATTACATTTCGAAGGTATTCATTCGAAGAGAGAATGACTCAGAGGCGCGAGGTAACCTGCAGAGGGGTGGGGGGGTCAATCCACGCAGTTACCCGGCGCCAACCCGCCAGACTCCGCTTCCTATATGTTTAATTTAGATTGGCGTTGCTTCCCCCTGGTGTCTGTTTCTCTGTCCCTATGTCTCCCCCTGTCGCTCACCCTCCCTCCCTGTCTCCCTCCGTGTTTGTCTTTAAGGAAGTGACGGCCATCTTACCGGACGCTGGCAGATTTTTGCCGCTCTTAAGATTGCCAGTTTCACGACCTTTCAGTATATTCGAAGCAGCCTTAATCATTTCTTTTTTTGTTTCTTTTGTTTTTATGTCGTTGTGCATCGCTTTGTGACCCTCGGGTGAAAGGCGCTCTATTAAATGCTATTATTATTATTATAATATGTTATGATGTTATTGACCAATTCATTATTTGGGTGTTTTTCTGTTGTTGGAGGAAACCGGAGAAGCCGGAAGAAACCCAAACAAACCAGGAGTAGAACACACAAACTCCATACAGAAAGGCGCCCGAGGCAGGAATCAAACCACCTTGGACAAGACTTGGATGGATGGATCGACACTTACTCCATCATATATAGATTATTATAATTATCACCCCATAATCTGGCTGGAGCGACGCGGCTTCTCACGGCGCGCAAAAAGCTCTGGATCCACGTGGGCACAGGAATTCCTGCCATGTGACTTTAATTACAGGGCCTGGCCCGTCTAGCATATCAAACAGCTCCGAGCAGAGCATCTGTATGAGTGTTACCTGAGACACACGCCGCTCGGGTGTAGGCTGCTCGCGGTTTTCTCACAGCACTTATGTGAAATATTAAAACAAAATTAGTCCCCGCGTACGTGTGTTCGGTCAGCGCAGGCTGATTAACATGGAAGGAAGCCAGCGGGGGTTTTTCGCGCAGATAATTGGACTGGAAAAATGCCCGCTTAAAGTTTCGCGATTTGATGGTGGGATTTTTTTTTTGTCGTCGTTGTCATTGTTGAACCGGTCTCGTGTGTGAATTATTGAAAGGATAATGAAAGGTATTTTTTTTTCTCATTTAATGGGATTTTAGGAGGTAAAGGAAATACTGTAGAGCGAATGTGGTTTTTAAAAAAAATGTTGCGTGTAATTTAGCAGCGAACGTGTGGTCTGTAGCGGTTCACTACACTGAATGTCATCATCATTGTCAGTACCCGCTTAATCCTGTACAGGGTTACGGTGAGCTGGAGCCTATCCAGGCATCCGCAAGGCAGGGATATACCAATGATCGGACTCCAGTCCATCACGGGGCACCGGGGGCAACTTAGTCAGTATGCCAATTAACCTGTGCAGCAGCATGTCTTTGGACTGTGGAAGGAAACAGGAGTGCCCGGGGAAACCCACGCGGACACGGGGAGAACATGCAAACTCCACACAGAAAGGTACCCGAGCGGGGATTGGAACCCGGACCCTTCTTGCTGTGAGGCGGCGGGGCTACTCACCGCGCCACCGTGCCGCCCCCACACTGGATGTGAAAATGTTAATACGTGGGGCGGAGCGTTGATCGCAACGGTTATCACGCTGTAATAATTGAACAAGTCCTGGGCAGCCCCTTCATCAATCAGTACTGACCAGCATGGTGAAGTATGGCCAAACAATACCTATAACTGACACCTGAATGGGGAGGCAGTTACCCAGCAATGGATTGACAAGAGAGCTGCGTGTTGTTATTGCCCCCGGTGCCCTGTGATGGACTAGTGTCACATCCTGGGTGCAGCCCTGCCTTGCACCCTGTGTTTGCTGGGATAGGCTCTGGCTCACCGAAACCCTGTACAGGATTAATTAGTTTCTGATAATGAGATGAGTTAAATATATTACGACTTATGTTGAAATATTCCAAACAATGTTTTCATATTCTCTCACTGTGGTTTAAGTATTACGTCAAAACACAGCGCCTGATACATCTCGTGATGATTGGAGCTTTTGTTTATTTTTTTCTTAATCTTAAATTACTTTAAACTTAAACTTACATTACTTAACTGAAATTACGTTTCACCTTTGTCTCGTTAATATGATACACTGCTGTATACTTCACAAAGTTATGCTCCAAACTGTTGAGGCTTGAAGTTGTGCGTTAGATGCAGGAAACGGTTTAAACGTAGTTGTAACATCAAAATGATGGCTATAATGGACTTAATTATGCTTATTTAAGTGTTACACCTACATCAGTACAAAGGGCTGTCATTTCGGTTTTTTTTTCAAATACGCAGTTTTATGCTAGTCCAGGTACAACACACCGCAAACCCAAACATCAAAAGTGTGAGATCACAGCTTGACCTATGCCCAACAATGTTGCTGCTCACGATCACAGAATGCGCCATCGAGTCTGCGGTTGGGTCAACGTTTAATCCTGCGAACGGGTTGTGACAGTGGCTAAGAGAGGCAGGCCATCACAGTATGTGCCAGGGGCGATGTCAACATTGTAAAAACCCCGACTTTAATCGTAACTGCACAATTAGACGGTAACGTGTATATGCTACGTAATAGTTGACGTTTCCTTCCTTGCTCCTTGTGGGGATAAGTAGTCCCTACAGTGACCTTGGATATCTTGTTAAAACTGCTGCTGCTAAGTAATAATTGCCATATGGATGTGTTGTGTTTATCTAAAATATAGGGTTGACATGGTGGATGGCTTCAGCCGCGATAATAATAATAATATTATTGTTAGAATGATGTATTACATTTATTTAACGCATTTCGCCCAGAGGTCCCAAGGCTCTTCTGGAAACCGCATGGAGGTGGAGGGGAGGCAGCCACGCGGTCAGCCGGCGCCAGCCCGCCAGACACTGCGTCCTATATTTTATGATGCTATAGGCCAATTTATTAATGAGTGTTTTGTTTTAGTTGTGTAAGGAAACCGGAGAATCCAGAGGAAATCCATAGAGAACAGGGAGAGAACACACAAAGTCTCTACAGAGAGGTGCCCAAGCTGGGAACGGAACCACCTCGGGGAGGGCCTTCTTTCTGTGAGGCGCACATGTGACCACTGCGCCACCCTGCTTCTTCTTCTTTGCGATTCTTCGAAGCGCGATGTTAAATTACAGTTTACCATTTTCTTACACAGCCCCTTGCATTTTCATTGAACTCCGAAAGGCCACCCTGCTGATGATGAAGACCAAATATATGGGAAATTTACCCTACAACTAGAAAAAGCACTCACATTATGACATTGTAACGTGTAGATTTATGCAAAAAGAGGCAGCTTTACGACACTTATTGTTAACGTGACCCAACCCAAAAAGGGATTTATTATGCACGACATTGGTCACAAAACCCTTCATGTTAAACATAGCTCATGTTAATAATAATAATAGCATTTATATAGCGCCTTTCACCCGAGGGTCACAAAGCGCTGCACAAAGCTGCGGAGAGAACGACATGTTGAACCCTAATCTAACATTGCCACCTACTGGATAACGTGAATACAACATCTTAGATACGAATGCAATGAGGTAGTGTAGTGAGTGGTATGCAAAAGTATTTTCTCATTGTCATAAACCGCTTAATCCTGTACAGGGTTGCGGTGAGCCAGAGCCTACCCCGGCAGACACAGGGCGCAAGACAAGGCTATACCCAGGATGGGACGCCAGTGTATCATAGGGCACCAGGGGGAAATTTAGTCAGCAGGCCGGTTAACCTATGCAGCAGCATGCCTTTGGACGGTGATAAAAAACCGGAGTGCCTGACGAAAAACCCACGCGGACATGGGGTGAACATGCAAACCCCACACAGAAAGGAACCCCAGCCGAGATTCGAACCCGGATGTTCTTGCTGTGAGGCGGCAGCGCTACTCAGAGCGCCACTGTGCCGCCTACTGCATTCATTTTCGAATGTATTCATTCCACACCGCGACCCTTACCGGGTAAAGCAGTTTAAAAAATGAATGGATGGATCAATCCAACAGAGAATGATTGAGAGGCGCTAGGTGACCTGTAGAGGGAGTCAAGCCACGCGGTTAGCCGGTGCAAACCCACCAGACACTGACTCCCATATATTAAGCTGTTTTCGGCCAAGCAATTAATTAGTGCGTTTCAGTTGTGGGATGAAACGGGAGAACCCGGAGGAAACCCACGCCGAACAGGTGGAGAGAACACACATACTCCACGCAGAAAGGCACCCGAGGCGCGAATGTAACCGCCTCGGATAGCAGCCCCTCCTGCGATAAGCAGATAGCACCACTGCGCCACCCTGACCTTGTCAATCGAATCACGCACCCTCCGTGTTACACAACCCCCCATGGGCTCAAAGACAAAGATCCCCGTATAGCCGCCACCCCTTCCTAAGACATCCCGTCCACGTAATTCACCGCTGTTCCAGGTGTCACTCCTTTACGTCGTACTGATGTAGGTTTTCACGGCTCGATTTATGATGGTTGCTCTTCAGAGCTGTTCTTTCGGGATAGCCGTGTCACTGAGCGATCTCCCTCTCTCCTTCGCGACGTTTCGCCCACCACGCCTGATGATGCTTCCAATGTGGGAGGCGAAACGTAGCGAGGGAGAGATGGAAATTGCTCGACGCGGCTATTCCGAAAGAACATCTCTGAAGAGCAACCACTACACCCTTGCATCGTTGTCTGCATGAGCAATTTGCCCGCCCTATGGGCGATCTTGTTCCAAGCGTGTAACACGTTCTTCTCATGGGATAAAGGAGGAAGACTGCTTAAGAGGCACGATGGTACTCGTGAAAAAGTGAGAATTTAAAGCTGAACACACAAACCCCGCAGAGAAAATAATAATAATAATAACGTTTATAGAGCGCCTTTCACCCGAGGGTCACAAAGCGCTGCACAGGGCCGCGGAGAGAACGACATGTCAACAACGACAGAGAACGGAAAATCAGCAAAAAAAAATGTTTTGGGGTACCCGAGCCGCGAATCGAACCCAGGCTATTTTTGCTGTGCGGCAGCACCGCTACCCACAGCACAGCCACCGCGCAGCCCCCACACTGTGAGTGGAGAGCGTGGGTGAAACGGGAGGAGGAAGAGTAGGAGGAGGGCTGGAGCGGGGGGTGGGTGTGGATGGGGGGGGGTGGTCTGGCTGTCACTCTCCAGCGCCAATGCACACTGTGTTCTCAACTCGGTCGCCAGTCTCCCTGGAGATCCCACAGCCGCCGCACAATGATGAGACCTCAGTTCCCAGGCTCCACCGCATAGCTGCGCGCGTTCCACGGTAAGGCACGACGCGTAAACCCCGTCCGGGGGCCCATCGCCTTGCGTTACTCGCCGTCAAACCATCTCGTTCTCTCGCTCATCCTCGCGACACCGACGGTCGTTTAGTCAAAGTTTCGTAATTCGCGGTCAGATGTTAAGAAATCTATGTCAACTTTGGGTGGAGCGCGCATCGACGTTCAGGAAAAGTGAACCGAGGTATACGCTGTTGGCAAAAATAATGGGCTGGTAAATGAGGCGTGAATTGCTTTTCTTTTCTGGGACAAGTGTGAGGCCCATTGTATGCTGTGTGGAGACACGGCGTCTTGTTGTGTGTAAACTTAAAGTGAAGAGGGCGCGCTCGGGTGTCTCCTCTGCACAGTAGCACGCATTGTGTGTCGTTTGCATGTTGTTTGCATGTCGCGAATATTAATTGCGCGACGCTGCGCCGGGGGGCAGCACGGTGGCGTAGTGGTGAGTAGCGCTGCCGCCTCACAGCAAGAAGGTCCCCGGGTTCGAATATCGGCTCCCCCCGTGTCCGCGTGGGTTTTCGCCACCGGGCACTCCGGTTTCCTCCCACAGTCCAAAAACATGCTGCTGGATAGGTTAATTGTCTTGCAGACTAAATTGCCCTCGGTGCCCTGTGATGGACTGGCGTCCAATCCTGGGTATAGCCCTGTGTCTGCCAGGATAGGCTCCGGCTCACCGCGACCCTGTACAGGATTAAGCGGTTTCTGACAATGAGATGAGATTATTATCCCAACCCCGCCTTCCCACCTGTACTGAACTGAATGCTTCGACCACTTTCTAACAGGTACGCCGTACCGGACCGTAGCGGTTTACTTTCACCTCTGGGTGGCCCTCATCCAACAGTGGATTAACACACGCACAGATCGTTACGTGCAGCAGAGGGCAGTGCAACAAAACTCAATGTTGTGCTGTACTATGCTCCTATTTCTATGATATACCACCGTCACCAACCAGCATTGAACCAGCGTGATGAAACTCGATCGGATGAGCATTGCTCTCAGGAGCTGCTCTTTCGGGATAGTTCTATCAAACATTCCTCTTCTCAGTGTCAGACGCCTGATGATGCCTCCAATATGGGAGGCGAACCGTCAATTCTCATACGTCGAGCCGTGACAAACCTACATCAACACGTGATCACATAACCGACACGACCAGCACGGCGTAGGGGAGGCGCCCATCCAGCAGTGGATTGAGCAAAGGGCTGCACGGGCAGATCCTGTGTATCCACATTAGCGATGGGATATTGGCAGAGGTGACCTGGTCTTGATTCTAACGACCCCTGAGCCTCTGCTCCCAAAGTCTGAACGACTAATCTAGACATCACCACGAGGTGTGTTTGTCCGCTTCAGTCAGTTTATATTCAAGCTGCGAGGTACCGTTGAGCTATGTAGCTCTTTTAAAAAGTTGTCCAGCGGGAAGGGGTAAGCAAGTTACAGCGCCTCAGAGCATCGGGGGCGATTTAGTCAGGACGATTAACCTAGGCTGCGTGTCTTTGGACTGTGGGCGGAAACCACCGTACCCGGTGGAAACCCACGGGGGCACGGGGAGAACACGCAAACTCCACACAGAACGGCTCCCGAGCCGGGTATCGAACCCGGGACCTTCTTGCTGTGAGGCGGCAGTGCTACTGACTGTCACATTACAATCATTATTATCATAATCAGGTCGGCGAGAAAGGGCGAGGATTGCGAGAGAAGTTCACGGTGGCGTGAATAGAGAGCGACGGCAAAAAATAGGCCAAGGATTTTTCAGGCATCACTAATCGGCTTTTGAGAAACTTCCCCCCCCCACACCCACCCATCATCAAGGGGAGACATCTGCCCAAGGAAAGAGGAGATTACGCTCGATTAAAGACAATCTGGATTAAGAGTGGCGGGCTCACACTGGAGGTGCTGTCAGCCACCGGTCATTTCTTGCCTCGCAAACCAACGTTTTATTTGCACCTCCAACCTTTAAATTTTGGGTCACGGCACCAGAAATCTGAGAGGAAACAGCACAGACATCCGCCGCCACCAGTTGGTGTCGCGTACAAGGGGAGTTTGCGCTCGCCCCGTTCTCAACCGGTGGGTACTCTAGTGGTCCGTGGAGACTGGACCCAAGTGGGTCAAGTGGGCCTTGAGGCGCAAAATGTTGAGAATCCCCTGGTTTACGCTTTGGTGTCTCGGGTTTATTTCGACGAGCAGAGTACCCGCCCTACGGCTTGCAAGCTCTTTACCGGCAAGTTGACAAAAATAAAAACATATAAAAATAACAAATTAACCAAACAAAAAACCATTCACACACAGCATTGCACATAATTGACCAAAGACCCTGTACGGGATTAAGCGGTTTCAGAAAATGGATGGATGGATGGAAATATATAAAAATACAGTTAAACATTGCAATGGGGAAAACTAAATAATAGGTAGCTTATTGCACATTGAGAGGTTAACAAGTGCAACATTTCAAACACAAATCAATATTTGCGATCACAGCTAGGCAGGGGGTCAAGGTAGAAGCGTTCACGTCGCGATCCCTGTCAAGTAATACTTCGTATTACCTGCAAATTCTACCAACACTTCGAAGCCGAGCTGAAAGACAACGATGTCCAGAAGCTCAACAGATGCCAGAAGCCCCTCAGTCTGGAGCAAGAAGAGAGGCCAATGCCCGCCGCCTTTAAGGCCAGCACTGACTATTATATCTCTAAATGTTGAAGGGATGTCTGCAACTAAAGAAGAACTTGTTGCAATGGGAAACTGTCATATAACCATCACGCTTCGAAGAATCGAATCGACAGCTAGGCAGACGTCCATCCATCCATTTTGTGAAACCGCTCAATCCCGCACAGGGTCGCGACAAGCCGGAGCCCACTCTGGCAGACACAGGGCGCAAGGCAGGGGGATACCGAGGATGGGACGGCTAGGCAGACGTTCTAATTCTAATTGGGACCTATGAAGCCAGACCTCGGGATGGCACATTCACACAGTAAGGGGACAACAGGGGGGCATGTCTCCCTTGGCAACGGGAACCTCGTGTCACTCGTAACGACGACGATGATGAGGTCACGTCCGTCTCTGCCAACTGTGTTGCGCCGAGCTTCGGCAACAATGCGACGTTGTGCTGCCCGGGTGACCGCAGCTCTGGTTATGAAACACGCGCAGTTCAGGAGCGCCGTGGCTGCGCGGGTGGCTAATGGGCAGCGAGCAGCTCGATAACCTGTGTGTGCAATCTCAGTCGCGTTAGGTTACGTTCGAATTCGATTCGATTCTTCGAAGCGTGATGGTTATATGAGAGTTTCAAATTGCAACAAGTTCTTCTTTAGTCGCAGACAGACCTTCAACATTTAGAGATATAATAGTCAGTGCTGGCCTTAAAGGCGGCAGGCATTGGCCTCTCTTCTTGCTCCAGACTCTGAGGGGCTTCTGGCATCTGTTGAGCTTCTGGACATCGTTGTCTTTCAGCTCCTCGGCTTCGAAGTGTTTGGTAGAATTTGCAGGTAATACCAAGTATTTACTTGACAGGGATCGCGACGTGAACGCTTCTACCTTGATCCCCGTTAGGTCACGTAAAAAAAGTACGTGTCGTAAACCCGCCTCCACCCGACACAGCCAATGAAGTAGGGTTTGTCGCGTCAACAAAACGTGCCGATTCTTTACGGCTTCAGCACACCGCTGTGTTGGAGAGCGAACCCACGGCATTAACAATACAGGACGTATAACTCAGCGTTGTAATCCTCAACCATTTCCTGTCAGTACCCTCCCACGCTCTCTCCTGTCTCATCTCATGTCACTCTAGTCCCCACCACGCTCTCTCTGCTCCAACAACCAAAGCTGTTGTCGTAAGTCCCCGGTGCCTAATCCACCTTGACTCCACGTGAGGTCGCTCCTTCTCGCTTGCTGCTCCCACAGCCTGGAACTCCCGCTAGCCATCCGTGCTGTGAAATCCCTGCCAGTATTACGGTCCAAACCTTCCTCCATTCCACTACCTTGTGCCTCTCTCTATATCCATCCATTGTCAGAAACCGCTTAATCCTGTACCCGGTCGTGGGGAGCCGGAGCCCATCACGGCAGACACAGGGCGCAAGGCAGAGTTATAGCAAGAATAGGACGCCAATCCATCACAGGGAACCGGGGGAAATTTAGTCAGCAGGCCAATTAATCTATGCGGCAGCATGTTTTTTGGACTGTGGGAGGAAACCGGAGTGCCCGGCGACATCCCACGCGGACACGGGGAGAACGTGTTAACTGCACACAGAAAGGCACCCGAGCCGGGATACGAACCCAGGGCCTTCTTGCTGCGAGGCCGCAGTGCTACTCACCGCGCCACCTTGCCGCCCGGTGTATATACATTGCTTGCAGAAATTATCCAGCGGCTTAGTGGCGTGACCTCGCACAACAATGCGGTGCGGTTCTTAAAAAAACGTAAATCCGCACTATTTACAAGTTAACGATTTGTCTGCCAATGCTGTTTTGCTTACCACCCGGCACGGGGAAACATTCCTGGAGTCCTGAGCCCTTATAATATTTAGCGCCTCGATGGGCAATTACTTTACCAAACTATAAAACGCGTCCAATAAAATAAATAACTAAACGGGAAAACAATTCAAGCTCAGTGTGCCGTGGCTTTCAAGTATGTTTGCCAATGAAATGGCTTAGCCCTGGACTATGAACGATTATATTTGTCCTTTTTTCTCATTCTTAGACGTTGTTAAAGTGCTTTCATGGCATTCTTTGCAATATTAAGTCACGTTACCGTGTTTTGCATACGTCAGGGTAACTCTGTCAGTACCTCGGGTATTCTGGGCTGAAAGTGTCGAGTTCAATTGTCACCACCATCATTAGAAGTACACGCTGTGCAGAACCTATCCCGGCCTATACTCAGGATCGGATGCCAGCCTATCATAGAGCACCGGGGGGCAAATTAGTCCGCAGGCCAATTAAGCTATGCGGCAGCAGCAGCATGTTTTTGGACTGTGGGAGGAAACCTGAGTGTGAGGCCAAAACCCACACAGACACAGAAAGGCACCCGAGCATGGAATCGAACCTGGTTTTGTCTTGCTGTGAGCCGGCAGCGCTACTCTCTACGCCACCGTCGCACACGTTCAATCGTTCGGTTGAAAACGTTTCACCCGCAGGCACTTCAGCTTATCGAATTCGATTCGATTCCTCGAAGCGTGATAGTTATATGACAGTTTCCCATTGCAACAAGTTCTTCTTTAGTTGCAGACAGTCCTTCAACATTTAGAGATATAATAGTCAGTGCTGGCCTTAAAGGCGGCGGGCATTGGCCTCTCTTCTTGCTCCAGACTGAGGGGCTTCTGGCATCTGTTGAGCTTCCGGACATCAATGTCTTTCAGCTCCTCGGCTTCGAAGTGTTTGGTAGAATTTGCAGGTAATACCAAGTATTACTTGACAGGGATTGCGACGTGAACGCTTCTACCTTTGTGGTGCGATCCAATTCGCGCGTGAAACGGTCGCGACTTGCACCCGCAGGTTGTCTTATCGACCTGGCGACTCGGCACGCGATGGCTTGGGTGGAGGAGTACATCCCGTGGCGCACACAGATGCATTCTCTCGGCGGGCTCCTCGAGAACGTGTGGGGGTCCCTGCCCCCCTCCGCCTGGCTCGGCGTTGGCACGGCCTCCCTCTTCACGGGCTACTGGTACTTGTCCCGGCCGCGGCCCATCTGCCCGCCGTGCCAGCTCACGCAGCAGTCCGTGGAGGTGGAGGTGAGCGCAGACGGCATCTCTGTGTGGAGTTTGCATGTTCTCTCCCCATGTCCGCGTGGGTTTTTGTCAGGCACTCCGGTTTTCTCTCACAGTCCAAAGACATGCTACTGCATAGGTTAATTGGCCTGCGCACTAAATCGCCCCCCGTGCCCTGTGATGGACTGGCGTCCCGTTCTGGGTATCGCCCTGCCTTGCGCCCTGTGTCTGCCGGGAATAGCTCCGGCTCACCGCAACCCTGTACAGCCTTAAGCGGTATCTCACAATGATGATGATAATGAATTAAAAGTTGAACCCACAGTCACACAGGGAGCCACGTGTCGGTACTGTTCCGTTTTACCATGCCAGCTATACACCTGGCGTAACAAGCAATGTGTTATAACCCGTTCAGGGCCAACGTGGTGTGAGAAGATCGGCTCTGCTGAAGAAGGATAAATTACTGGAGTATTACTACGAAGATGCAAAGACCATGTATGAAGTCTTCCATAGAGGAATGCGCGTTTCAAGTATGCGTTTGTATGCGTCACATTCACACTGTGATCGTTTAAAAGTGCCTCACAGAATTAATGGTCTTGCCCGAGGCGGTTTGATTACTGCCTTGGGCACCTTTCTGTGTGGAGTTTGTGTGTTCTCAACCTCAACCTGTTCTGCGTGGGTTTCCTCCGGCTTCTCCAGTTTCCTCCCACAACTTAACAAAAAAAAACCACTCGTTAATTAATTGGCCAATAACATCATAATATATAGTGTGTGGCAATATGCTGGCGCCGGCAAACCGCCTGGCTGCCTCCTCCGCCTCTCTGCGGTTTCCTCCCGCCTCTGAGTCGTTCTTTCTTCGAATTAATACCTTCGACATTGAATTAATATGTGCCACGCGTTGTAAATTGTAAATACTATTATATTACTTTTGTTCCGTCTTGCCAAAGTCAGGCCGCTCAGCTGTGTTTTCAGACGCGACCGGTTTACGTGCTAAAAGTGCTCCACAGTATTTTGATCATGAATAATGCATCAAAGTAATTGGTGTTTAAACGCCATTAACGCCACTTCCAGTCGCGGTCTTCCCAATTATCAGCAAAAGCCAGGGCTGATATTTCTCTCAAGATGATTTGTATTTGCTCGCTACCGAGCCATGACTGTGCCGTGACAGCGCGCGTAAGTATTAACGCCGCAGAAACACTGCACTGGGTTCAAATCCAATTAATCGTGTGCGCACAATGCGTCCGCTGTTGCAGAGAATGGGCCATGTCTCGGCTATCGGAAGCCCAACAAAGGCTACCAGTGGATGACCTACAAAGAGGTGAAGATGCCATTTTATTTTCACATCATCATATGTTTGTACGTTCTCCCCTCGTCCGCGTAGGTTTTCGCCCGGTACTGCGCCTTCCTCCCACAGTCCAAAGACATGCTGCTGCATAGGTTAATTGGTCTGACTAAATCGACCCCAGATCCCCTGCAAAGGACTGGAGTCCCATCCTATGTACAGCCCTGCTTTTCGTTCTGTGTATGCCGGGATAGATGTAGATAGATAGATGTTTATTATTACAGCAAAAAAAATAACCAGTGAGCTTGCAAGCTCTTTACGGGACTCCTGCGACACAACAAAAATGCTAATTTCTGACACTAATTAAAAAATAGAAAAGATTCCTAAATAACCAAATTCAAATCAACCAACAAAAAAACCTAGGCTCCAGCTTCACCGCAACACTCTAGAGCCGCGACCCATCAGTGGGCCGCGAGCGCCACCAAGCGGTCCGTGGAGATCAGACCCAAGTGGGCAAAGTGGACCTTGAGGTGATAAAAGGTTGAAAACCCCTGCTATAGAGGATTACACTGGTAGAGACAGTAAACGAACGACGATACAACACGACAGTGGCGCCGTACTGAGCTCCCGGCAGACCAGTTCTCCTGGGAAGCTGCGTGCGTGCTGAGCGCGGCCCCGTCTCCTTGAGAAGCCCTCACGAAGCCACTGCCAGCACATTCCGGCCGCCTGGCAGTGCCAGCTTAGCCGAGGGAAAGCCAAGGCAGGCTCTGTAGCGCCCCCAAATCAAGGTCAAAGCCCCCCCCCGCCAAATCACACCGCAACGCGCTCACGCACCCGTCGCAGCTCCTCGCAACATTTACCGAGCATTCGGCGCGGCTCAAAAACAACAACGCAGAAAGGTGCTTTTTTCTCAGAGCTTGCGAGCTCACTGGGTATTTTCTGCTGTATCCATCCATCCATATTCTAAACCGCTTGTCCTGGTGAGGGTCGCGGTGGCAGCGGTCCAAGCAGAGTGGACCAGACATCCCTTTCCTCAGCAACATCGGCACCCCACAAACTGGAAAAGCCTCCCGCAGCATCTTTAACAAACTACTACAACCTTTTGGACCTTCAATGACACACTTAAACGACACGTATTCCGTCAGGCATACGCACACTGAGCTCGGCTCCGCGCCTCCGTATCCGCGTCTTGTTCCTGAGCAAGCGTGGAATTTACGCGCGCTACAAGTCGTCGTGTTGTTATTATAAAATCGCGGTAAGCCCCGTGAATCTACTTTCGTTGCAGGTGGCTGACAGGTCTGAGTGGTTCGGCTCAGGATTAATCCACAGAGGATGCCGCGCAGCCACGGACCAATTCATCGGAGTCTTTGCACAAAACCGGCCAGAGGTGACTGCGTTATTACGTAACCGGGTGCCCGCGTGGCACAGTTGGTAACATCTGCGCCTCACAGAAAGAAAGTCCTGCCCGAGGCGGTTTAATTCCCGCCCCGGGCGCCCTTTCTGTCTGGAGTTTATGTGTTCAATGCCCCCTGTTCTGCGTGGGTTTCCTCCGGGTTATCCGGTTTCATCCCACAGCCAATGAACACATACATTAATTGGCCGATAACATCATAATATATAGGACGCAGTGTCTGGCAAATTGTTGGCGCCGGTTAACCGCGTGACTGCCTTTCCCCCTCCCCGCCTCTGAGTCATTCTCTCTCGGAATTAATAACTTTGAAAGGTAACGAATGTACCACGCTTTATAAATTATATGAATTTATTTATGACCTGTCTCTCTAATTGTTTCCACTGATAGTGAACTTGGGCTGTGGTCACCCTTGTAAGTGTTTAGGTCACAGGGGCCTTACCGGCTGAGATAATGTCCATGTTTGAGCCTAATGCGATTTCAATTGATACTTTCACCTTGATAGTTGAGCTAAACGTGGCGTCTAATCTATGCAGAATCTGTATATAATGGAGCAAGTGTTCATATGTATCTCCGCACTGAGGGTACGGGGGTTTGAAACCTTCGTTAAGCGCAGATTTTATCTGCACAACGCCAAGGCTTTTATCTATTATTTCAGCTATACTACTCAATTATTGATTACTCTTCGGAAACTTCAGAGAGCCAGCAGCAATATATCCCACTAGGCCACAAGATCGCCCATGGAGCGCATACTCCGCTCGTATATAATAATACCATCGTCATGTTTGCATGCCACTTTGAGTGCAGAAAGAATTACATCATAAAATATAGGACGCCGTATCTGGAAAATGTCACCAGTTAACAGCGTGGCTGCCTTCCTCCCACCTATCCGCGGTTTCCTCGCGCTTATAAATCGCACATCTTCGAACACCTTCGACATCGAACGAATACGCGCAGTGGCGCGTTATAAATTGTATTTATCATTATAATAATCAAAACATCAAATGTTGTTCGCCGACAATGCTTTGATTGATGGTTGCTCCTCAGAGCTGTTCTTTCGGGAAACCGTGTCGAGCGATCTCCATCTCTCCCTCGCAACATTCCACCTCCCACATTGAAGGCGAAACGACTGATGATGCCTCCAACGTGGGAGGCGAAACGTCGCGAGGGAGAGATGGATATCGATCGAAACGGCTATCCCAAAAGAACAGCTCTGAGGAGCAACCATCATGAATCGAGCCGTGAAAACTTCCATCAATAGACTGCTTTGCCTGTTCATGTGTCACCAGTGGATTATCACGGAGCAGGCCTGCTACATGTTCTCCATGGTGGTGGTGCCTCTGTACGACACGCTGGGACAGGAGGCCATCCGCTACATCATCAACAGAGGTGGGCAGGCGCGTCGCAGCCGCGGGTGTTAGTGCGACACCCGCACTTTCACAGAAACATTATTCCATCCCCCCAACTTTTTCCTGCAACACCCGCGACTGCGACGCGCCTGGAGGTGGGTCAACGTGCTCGACCGAGAGGGTGAAACACGACCATCCATTGTACCACCCTCTACTTGAGTACGGCGTTTGAAAAAAATATCTGTAACCGGTTACAACTGTACTGATGTAGGTTTTCACGGCTCGATTCATGATAGTTTCTCTTCAGAGAGAGGGAGATCGCTCGACACGGCTATCCCGAAAGAACAACTCTGATGAGCAACCATCACTCGTTACACCTGTTATTATTGTTGTGAGCCCCTCCATGGAATCTGGTGTGGTAGCTCAGTGGAGTACTGCT
>JAZEWU010000038.1:3679496-3713163 GCA_036362915.1 Geotria australis | reverse complement strand
AGTGACGGCCATCTTAGGGGACGCTGGCAGATTTTTGCCGCTCGTAAGATTGCCTGTTTCACGACCTTTCAGTGTATTCGAAGCAGCCTTAATCATTACATTTTGTTGCTTTGGTTTTTTTTGTCGTTGTTGACATGCCGCTCTCTCCGCGGCCCTTGTGCAGCGCTTTGTGACCCTCGGGTGAAAGGCGCTCTATAAAATGCTATTACAATTATTTTTATGTAAACATCGCCGTGGCATGGTGTTGTGCAGGCCTTCAACATCCCTTGACCCTACACGGGTGATGTTTGCCTTTGCGCGCGGGCTCGTGTGTGTGCGTGCGCATCAGCCGAGATCGCAGTGGTGGTGTGTGACACGGTGGAGCGGGCGCGGATGCTGCTCCGCGGGGTGGAGAACCGGGAGACTCCAGGTCTGAAGACCGTCGTCATCATGGAGACACCCGACTCGGGCCTGGTCCAGTGGGGCATCACCTGCCGCGTCGACGTCATGTCCTTCCAGTATATCGAGGTCATTCTCTTTCGCAATAGATGCTCCTTCCGATTGAGAGGAGGCCGGTTGAGGTGGTTCGGGCAACTAATAAATAATCGTAATTTTACATTTATAACGCGCACGTATTAATTCACTGTCGAAGGTACTGATTCGACGAGAGAATGACTGAGGCGGGAGGAAAGCGCAGAGAGGCAGAGGAGGCAGCCAGGCGGTTTTGCCGGCGCCATATTGCCACACACTGCTTCCTAGATATTATGATGTTATTGGCCAAATAATTAAGTTGTGGGAGGAAACCTGAGAACCCGGAGGAAGCCCACGCAGAACAGGGGGAGAACACACAAACTCCACACAGAAAGGCGCCCGAGCTTGAAAACTCTGGAGGCGGGATTCCTGCTGAGGATTGGTGGATCACGCGCCTGGCTCCCCGTGGGTGGCAGGAGAGGTGCCATACCCTGGCTCGACACAAGGTGGCACGGCAGTGCGTGAATTACTAATCTCTATATTTCCCTGCTGCGTGAATCGCCACCTTGCATGCCACCTTTTTCCAAGAGGGCAGCTCTTTAGAGCAATTCTCAAGGAATATATTGCTTAAAGTACAATTCTGTGTTCGGCCACTAGAAGGCACTCAAAAACCATCACTACAAATGATTTTGAGGGGCACTCGGTATAACCAGAATTCCACAGCAAGCATGAGAATATTCACTTCCCGCAGTGGTTCTATAAATTATCACAAATCAGGATCGTCATTCGATAAAAAAAAATATTCTTGAGGTAGCAGTGTGGCTCAGAAGCCAGAGCAGTGGGCTGGAAAATACTTAGTTCGTGGTTTTAAATCTGGGTTTTAGCCACCCGTGGTTAAACCGTGCTGTCAGGTGTAGCGAGTTTATGGTCTCAGCCAAATTACACGCGGTTATATTTGGTTTCAGTTCTAACGATGAAAACAAATTAGTTTGACTGTCATGCAACAATCTCACAGCAGAGTGTGTGGGGAAGTGCGCCACCTATTATGTAAAGGGAAACTTGAGGGATGTCTCAGAACTGCTGATGATGCCTCCAACATGGGAGGGGAAATGTCACGAACCAAAGGGAAAACACTTTAGGGGTCAATTAAATGGAGGGGTCACATGACATTTGGACTACCCTCTACAAAAGTACGGATGTCCTTATTCAGTGGACGGCCACGAGAAGGCACGAACAGAACGTTGCTGCAAATCTGATTTTAAAAGAACTACTTCCGCGCGCAGTTACGGACGATCTAATCATCACAACCGATGGAAATCCAACGAGTCTATCATCTGAATGTTCACACTGCTAATGCGAAGGAGCCGGTGCTGCGGGGTAATGCAATTCCCAAGGAGACAGCAGGAGGTGTTAGGGTTGCACGTAACGGTGAGAAGCGATAATTGGCCCACGATGTTATGGCCCATTGCCACGCAGTCAATTAGGCGACGCTGGCAAACGTTGGCAACGCTCATGTCTGCAGAGCATAAACAGGGTGGGCCACATGTCTTGTGACCCCCGTTTCAATAACCCCCTAAGATGTATTCTCCTTTGCTCATTAATCGCTGTTGTAAATAACCCGTATTTATTTAGTTATTTCAAGTTGATAAAGTCTTTATGTATAATTTTTGCATTGCTTACGCTAAATACTCATCGGTATTGTCAGAAACCGCTTAATCTTGTACAGGGTTGCGATGAGCCAGAGCCTATCCCAGCAGACACAGGGCGCAAGGCAAGGCTATACCCAGGAAGGGGACGCCAGTCCATCACAGGGCACCGGGGGCAATTTAGTCCACAGGCCAATTAACCTATGCAGCAGTAGCATCTCTTTGCCCGGCGAAAACCCACGCGAACAAGAGAAGAACCGCTTTGAAAATGTCTATTATTATTATTATCTACAGCACAACTGTGAAAATCTGTGCAACGGCATTGACACTGTTTTCATTACGGAACTCGTAAATGGCTTGTGTGAGCGCTCGTGCATCAACTCCCGTCCCCGTGTCTGCCCTCACAGGACTGCGGGAGAACGCACAAGCGAACGACATTGGTACGATCCGCATTTCTCTATCTCGCAACGCTCTCTCAGATGTAATTTGAAAAACAATTTCCTGGAACTGAGTTACGTAACTGCGTTATCCATTTCCAACGGCCTGCTCGGGGCAAGATGCCGCCTCTACTGCGATGGTAAGCAGTCGTGACTGTATGGTCCACGCTACGCTGGTGCAGGTGCGGCACGGCGGAGCAGTGAGTAGCGCTGCCGCCTCACAGGACAAAAAGTCCCGGGTTTGATTACCAGCTCGGGTGCCGCCTCTCCGTGTGGAGTTCGCATGTTGTGCACCTGTGAATGTGGAAAAGCAGACCATGCTATGGAGCACTGGCTCGTCTGTGCTCTACTACCCAACCTCTGCAGCTCAAAAGACATTGTAGAGTTCAATAAAAATGCAAAGAACTGTGTAAAGAAATGGGAAACTGTCATATAACCATTACGCTTCGAAGAATCGGAAAGAAGATGTTGTGCACGTGTCCACGTGTGTTCTCGCCGGGTACCCCGGTTTCCTCCCAGTCCGAAAACACGCTGCACTGAGATTGTGTTTAGTCAACATCCTGATGTACAGTCAAATCAAAATGTTCCTATGCTGATAAAGGGCACTGGATAATGATGGGACTTTACTTGTACAGTAGAGGCGCTGGTGGCTTCCAACAAGTGACGATGCTATTATTAAATGGCTAAGATAAAGAGCTGAATTAGCCCTGACCAGGATTTGAACCCATGTTCTCATGACTGGGCAGCCTTGTCAGTACGCCAATTCGGCGATAGGCCAGCCTTTTAACTTGCATGTGCACCCCTTAATTATTTTCAAATACGCCGAATCTCAATGAGATCTTAACCAATTGTAAATGGAGCGAAACAATGTAACGGCTGTTAGAGATTATAAACTATTTCAGTGGTCTAATGGTCATGTTTGTTTTATTTCAGCCACCGAAGCCTGAAGATTTGGCAATTGTTTGTTTCACGAGTGGAACGACAGGTCAGACGTTTAACTGTTTTCCTGCTACTGTGACTGCTGTTATTTTAACGGGAATCGGTTAGTTTCTGTGTGGAGTTTGCACGTTCTCCCCGTGTCCGCGTGGGTGTTCACCGGGCACTCCGGTTTCCTCCCACAGTCCAAAGACATGCTGTTGCATAGGTTAATTGGCCTGCTGACTAAATTGCCCCAGGTGCCCTGCGTGGACTGGTGTCCCCTCCTGGGTATAATAATAATAATAATAGCATTTATAGCCCTGCCTTGCACCCTGTGTCTGCCGGGATAGGCTCCGGATCACCGCGACCCTGTACAGGATTAATCGGTTTCTGAAAATGGATGGATGTTCTAGAGAATTAGACGGGGTCACAAGACAACTGGACCAGCCCGTACGTTACTAAAGAGCGTGCGGTCGTACACCGTGTTTCCCAAAATGTATCAACGTTAGAAACTGTTTTCCAAATATTTTATTACCACTATTAAATAAAAATCTGCCTCGAGTTCCGCATAACCAGAATCGATGACGCGCTGAGTGATGGACCGGCTATTATTGAGACTATTATATCTCTAAATGTCGAAGGGCTGTCTGCAACTAAAGAAGAACTTGTTGCAATGGGAAACTGTCATATAACCATCACGCTTCGAAGAATTGAATCGAATTCTAATTGAGACGTTGGTGTGAACCTCTGCGTGCACCTGACTTGCCAGGCATGGGTTAAGAGCCCGGGATTGAATAACAACACCACTCCAAGGTGCTCCCCGAGGAGATCACAGTTCGGCGAGCTGGCTCCCTCCCCGGGGGTTTTTTTGCGCTTCTGGCAAATTCTCAAACGGCGTGCGTCAGATAGCCGGCATCAAAGATCAGTTACGCTGCTCACTACAATGCACCATTATGCGCCTCCGTGACTGTGCAGATTTCGCGTCTTTGCAACCAGCACCGTGCCCGTAATATGACTTACACGGGCAGTGTTTGAAAATGGTCGTTTTTTTTTAAATCTAAGCTGGAAGGAACCGTTGAGCTAACTAGCTCTTTTTTAAACCAATTGTCCCAGCGGAAAAGGTTATGCAAGTTACGACTTCTTAGGGCACCGGGGGGCAATTTAGTCAGGATAATTAATCTAGGCAGCGTGTCCTTGGACTGTGGGAGGAAACCGGAGTACCCGACGAAAACCCACGCGGACAAGGGGAGAACACGCAAACTCCGCACAGAAAGGCACCCGAGCCGGGAATCGAACCCAGTCTAGAGAGACAGTCCCGCCAGTTTGTCCTAGAGACAGACTCCCGCTCCTCCTGGGGGATTCCCAGGCATTCCCAGTCTAGATGGATAGATGTTTATTAATACGGCATAAAAAATACCCAGTGAGCATGCAAGCTCATTACGGGACTCCCTGCGACACAACAGCAGTCCCGTGACACAACAGGAGACACAGTCCCACCAACGTGTCCCGTCTTATACGCTGCGTACACACCCGTTTGAATGCCGGTTATTGCTAGATGCCACTTCCGCGCGAATGAACGTGAACGGCACTCACGTGTACAACACGTCTTTATGTCCCTATCTCCTATAATGTATCGCTATTGCTTGACTCTCAGTTAATCTGTCTTGATGTTGTTGACATGCCGTTCTCTCCACAGCCTTGTGCAGCGCTTTGTGACCCTCGGGTGAAAGGCGCTCTATAAATGCTATTATTATTATTAACACACGCTGTGGTTGCAGGTCGTTTTTTTAAGTGAGCGACGAGCACTGATGATGGCGTCTCTCCTCTTCAGGGAACCCAAAGGGAGCCATGCTCACCCACTGCAACATCGTCTCCGACATGTCTGGCTTTCTCAAAGTGACCGAGGTACCCGCCGAGTGTCCACACGTCCCTCCAAATAAGACACGGATAAGACGCGCGGATTACGCGTAGACTTTAAGCTGCACCGCTTTGTTGGTTAGTCCATACGTTTGTCGTTGTATCGCTGGAGCCCCGCTTCCAGAGCTTGCAAGCTTTCTGGGTGTTTTCTGCTGTAATAATACACATATATCTATAATAAACGTTATAACCGCGTTACGATGACAGCAGCCCACTGTATGTCCCTTGCAACCACCTGCATAGAGCGTATATCCAAGACTGCGTGGGCAAAGAGGCCTATGACCCAATCACCTGGAATGCAACGGGAAAGCCGCTCAGACACGGCTATCCCGAAAGAACAGTCCTGAAGAGCAACCATCAATCAATGCGTGAATTAGACTAAACAGATTGATTGCTTATCCATATAGTTGTACTACATGGAACCGATATTTTGTGCTTTCTGTTACCGAGTAAAAATATGTGCATATGGTAGCAACCTCTAAATGTTGTCCTATCTTTCTAAAATTTTGGATGCAGACTTCACTTTTCATATGTAACAAGGGGCAGCCTTGTGGAGCTAGAAATGTCAAACTTTTTTATTTTGGGCCCCCCTAATGTGGTACTGATAACGAATGAATGCGATGATTTTTACTCTAGTGACACGTGGCTCCCGTCTGCGTTGGTTTCAGAGCTTGTTCCTGCCGCAGACGAGCGACATCGCCATCTCGTACCTCCCTCTCGCTCACATGTTCGAGAGGCTGGTCCAGGTAAACAGAGCTCTCTTTCATTCACGTGAGTCTCCATGGGCGAGATGGTATCTCCCTCGCCTGGCACGCAAGGAGCTCGTGGGTTCGACCCCGACGCCCGTATATTTTGAGTTTGTGTGTTCTCTCTCTACCCGTTGACTCTTCTCCGGTTTATTGCCTCCACATTTACAAAACACGCGTTTTGATTGAGAATTGCTGTCCATGGCTGTTCTTTCGCGATATCCGCGTCGAGTGTTCTGGACATCCATATGGAATGTTCCTTCTCTCTGCTTCACGACAAACTAACAGCTATGGCGAGTAACTCTCAAACGTCGAGCCATGAAAACCTACATCAGTACACGCGTTTAGATTATTTGGCTGCTACTGTAAATTCCCACATACGATGATGATATAAACCAGAGGTTCTTAACCTTTTGCAGCTCAAGGCCCACTTGGCCCACTCGGGTCTGGTCTTCACGGATCACTGGGTGGTGCTCGCGGCCCACTAATGGGGTCGCGACCCACTGGCTGAGAATGACCGATACAATCCACTTCGGTAACCTACCACGTGTGGCCAGGTCACCTACTGAAAACGAGCTCGCAACTCAGTGGGGCTTGACCAGGTGAAATAAAATAGTTTAGTTTACGGTGAACGTCGCTTGCAATTCCCGCACCGCGCGCGGAGATTAAGAATCAGCCGGGTTTTTTTCCGCCGCGTCGAGAAAAGCCCCGCGGACATTTGTCATCAAATAACGCGTGGGATAGGCGTCGGGATAAACACCACGGTGCGGCTTCTAAAAATACATCAAGTCGCGCTGCTTGCTGGGACACGGCCGAATTAATGGCGAGGAAAGCTCCCTTCCCCACGCGCTCCAAATTGTGATGAGATTTTCCGCACCGCCAAACCAAACACTTGCTTTTTTACCAGAAATTTAATTTGCAGATTCCGCGGGTGGTTGCCCATTTATGTATTTGCCGAGATCCGTTTTTATCTAATCTCCAACAATCTTGTCGACGAACAGGGGGAATGGGAAAAGTGGAGGCAGCTTGGTGTAAAACCACTGCCTGGGAAGTGAGAGACTGGTTATTATATTTCTCTACATGTAAATACAATGGAATTAATGGTTTGCATGTGGTTTGCAATTTAAAAGGAAAAAAATGCTTTCACAGTATTAACGCTGCATTTAAACGGAAAAATATATAACGTATTAAGACTTCGAGGCATTTGTGATAGTATAATAATATAAGAATGTATTTTACTTATCCAGAAACGTATTAAGACCGGGTTTTTTTCAGGACGATCCTGCATTGGGTTGTTTGACCAATCTATAATATATCTCCAATCTATAATCTATCTATAATGGAGCAGGTGTTTTTTATGTATGTACATATGTCCACACTGAGGGTGTCAGGTTCGAATCCTTCATAAGCACACATTTTATCTTGCCAACACTAAGGCTTTTATGGAACGGCCTGCCACACCTATTGCGTCAAACACAGTCCCCTACAGCCTTCAAAAAAACTCTTAAAAAGTCACCTTTTCACCGACTCACAACAAACCGACTGAGCAGGGCTCTGCGCCTCCGAATCAACGGGTGCAATGCGCCTGGAGAAAATGCGCGCGTTACAAAAGTAGATTATTATTATTATATGGGAAGAATTGACGATAAAGTTGAATAGAGATTGAACAGCCGGAGAACACCCGGGCGATGCATGGTTTGCTTCTGACGCCGGTGCGTTCGTTGCCAGGCCACGCTGTTCTGCCACGGGGCCCGAATCGGATTCTTTCAGGGCGACGTGCGGCTCCTCCTGGACGACATGCAGGCTCTGAGGCCCACCGTGTTTCCCGTCGTCCCTCGCATTCTCAACCGCATGTACGACAAGGTGGGGGCGCCGGCTCGGCCCGTCCCGGGGGAGCGGTGGGTCGGCGGTTAGCGCGCCGCGCCGCACTACCGGCCCCGGTAAACCCGGCGGCGATGATCGATGAGCTTCTGCCGCTCACGATGATCGATGGCCATGCTCACGATGACCTGACCCTGCTGCTGCTACTGTTATACGATAATGAACTTGCTGATAGCTATGGGCACCTTTTTGGCAACACTTGGCTAAACACTGAGACTAGGCTCTAACGAAAGCTGTCTCTAGTGTTGGGCCAATCCGTTTGAAGGACAGTGCGCAGCTCATCACAGCACCTACTCCACACACCGCGCTCACGTACAACCTTCGCGAAACGCCGATTCTCGGTTGCGGCACCCAAAACCTGGAACAGCCTGCCACACCTATTGCGTCAAACACAGTCCCCTACAGCCTTCAAAAAACTCTTAAAAAGTTACCTTTTCACCGACTCACAACAAACCGACTGAGCAGGGCTCCGCGCCTCCGAATCAATGGGTGCAACGCGCCCGGAGTAACTGCGCGCGATACAAAAGTGGATTATTATTATTATTCGTTTGCATGTTTTTGCCACAAGCATGTGTGGCTGCTTGCAAACTGGAACCTTTGCAAAAAGGTGTCCATTCGATGTTTTAAGATCATAACACTTCACTCATTGCCAGAAATGGTAAAACCTTGTGTATTTTACATAATTTGCTGATAGCTGCTGCTGCGCTTAAAATATGATCATCGCGATGATGACCGCGGATGACCTGACCTTGCTGCTGCTGGGTTGATGGCGGCTGCCCAGGTGCTCGGAAACACCCGCACGCCGTTCCGAAGGAAGCTGCTGGAGTTCGGGGCGCGGCGGAAGATGGCAGAGCTGCAGCGAGGCGTGGTTCGCAGGAACTCGCTGTGGGATTGGCTCGTCTTCCGCCCCATGCAGGTGTCTGCTCCGACACGACACAGCCCTCAATTACTGTCAGCGAAACGTCGTACCTTGTTTGTAAATGTTGTGGGTTCGCTCTCCAACATACCGGTCTGCTGAAGTAGTAACGAATTGGCACGTTCCGTTCAAGTGACAACCCCCTTACTAATTGGCCGCGTCGGGTAGAGGCGGGTTTACGACACTTATTATTTTTACGAGACCTAACTCATGAAAATACCTATAAGTATAGAATTCCATCAATCCAAGGAGAGTGGACCAGACATCCCTTTCCTCAGCAACAGATTCCGGGTCTTCCTGAGGGATTCCCAGGCGTTCCCAGGCCAGCCGAAGGATATAATCCCTCCAGCGTGTCCTGTGTCGGCCTCTAGGTCTATACCTAGTGGGCCGTGCCTGGTAGACTTCCCGGGGGGAGCCTTCCAGGGGGCATCCTTCCCAGATGCCCGAACCACCTCAACTGGCTCCTCTCAATACGAAGGAGCACGAGGCGACTCTACTTCGAGGATCTCTCGGATTTCTGTGCACCTCACCTTATATGCGTGAGGAGACGGTCATGGAGTTGTCTCATGGTTGATTAAATAAACGGTGTAAAACAAACCATTGCTTTATTCTAGCGATTTAACCACGAACTGCGGAGCTCGACATTTGCAACAGCCGTCCGCTTTCTCGCTCCTCACAAAGGCCCCAATTTTCCCGCCTCAATCGCCACTGTCCACACTGTCCCCCCTTTCAGCCAATCCTCGCCTTCCGCGTCAAACTCAAGAGCCCCACAACCAATCGGGACGCCATCCCGCCTCCCAGGCTCCACGCAGGGCAATGCCCTACCGAGTCTCTACATGTGTACATGCAGTGTGTAAACATTGCCACGAGGGAGACAAAGGCGGGCAGGCGTGGTGCTGGTCACCAACCCCCTCGTGTGACGTGTCGACATTCATAGGTGTTCGCTAACGGCACTTGCCTCGAAAGTCTGATCAAGCTATATTCGGGGATCTTTGTCACAGATGCATGCGGTCACAGGGAGCAAGGCAGGGCCATGCCCAGGATGGAACGCCAGTAAAACACAAGGGCACCGGGGGCCAATTGAGTCAGCAGGTTGATTAATCTAGGCAGCATGTTTTTGGACTGTGGGAGGAAATCGGAGTACCTGGCAAAAACCCCACGCGGACATGTGGAGAACGTGCAAAGTCCACACAGAAAGGTACCCCAGGCAGGAATAAAATTCAAGGGGATTTCTTGCTGTCAGGCAGTAGCACTTACTGTGCCACTGTGGACCCCTGAGCTATATCGCCTGCAGTCCAGTAGTCCTGCGAGGGTCTCCTTCGGTGAACAGGTCTGAAGTCCAGCACTCCTGCTTAGGGCATCCCTCGGTGAACAGGCCTAGGGAGAAGTTCCAGGCAAAATAACGCACCCAAGACCCTCCGGACTAAGAGGAGCTTGCTTCAGAAAGCACAATCCGTCCGTAACTTTCTGCTCCAACACACCCACCGCAGGGGGGCAACCGGCCAACCCGAGTCAACCTCAGAAAAAAGTGGGGGGGGGTTGGAATCATGTTTCTGTGAAAGTGGGGGTGTCGCAACACCCGCGGCTGCGACGCGCCTGCGTCTCACCTTCCCGTTTGTCGCCCGTGTGAACGCGTGGTGGCGGCCGCAGCTGAGCGTGGGCGGGCGAGTTCGCATGATCATGACGGGAGCCGCTCCCATCTCGCCCGGGGTGCTCAACTTCCTCCGCGTCGTCATGGGTTGCCAGGTGCTGAGCGCGCGATAACGTTTGGTACGCGACGATCCACTTATAGATACCCCCCTTCCCCGGCGGTGAAACGACGGAGGAATTGGAGAGAGAAACTAACTTGGTTTGTAATTCTTCAAAGCGTCTTGCCTGCGTGGTCCTCACTCCAACGTCAACAACGTCTGCAAATATGTGGAGCCATCGCTTAAACGATGATCAATCATCGATTGAGAAGAAATATGGTTGTTATTATAAAGCAAGAGGGTATCTATAATTGGATCGAGCTGTACTTTGCACGCACCATCAAATAACAGTCACCGTTCATTCCTAACTACCAGTGAAATCACTAATAGGTTGTGCCAGGCTAGGTGCACTTTGAGGCCACGTGCCGGTCAGACTCACATGTAGGGTGGGCCAGAAAAAACGGACACATTTATATTTAACGCAGTGTGACATTTGTCAGCTATTTCTGGCTCACACCGTAGTCTCGCTTCACAGACAAGGGTGAGTTGCAGATGTACCACCTGTGCTCCCCACTCTGCCAACGCTACACGTTTTACCTGCCCAAAGCTCTGCTCATTGTTCTGAGCGCCACCGTTCTGCCCATCTGTGTGTTGTGTCGCAGGAATCCCGTAAAGAGCTTGCAAGCTCGCTGGGTATTTGTCCTGCTGTAATAATAAACATCTATATATCTGCTGGTGCCGCACAGCAGCTAGCGTCAGCCGCCCAGTTGCGCATTTCACGCGCCTCTACACCGTCATCCGTAACACCCACGCGCACGCATTACTCGCCTATTAAGTCAATTTCACAGATGGGGAAAGTTAAGCGATTCTCGTATATAAAATGACTTTCATAAACACCGCGTACTTGTTTCCAGATGTACGAAGGCTACGGACAGACGGAATGTACGGCCGGCTGTACCCTCACCCTGCCCGGAGACTGGAAGGCCGGTGAGGGCCATCGATTTATTTTCTTTTTAATAATAATAGCGTTTATAGAGCTCCTTTCACCCGAGGGTCACAAAGCGCTGCACAGGGCTGTGGAGGGAACGGCACGCCAACAACGACAGAGAACGGAAAATCAGCAACATTTTTTGGGAGGGGTTTTTTTCTTTATAAGTTTTGTTTTCGTGCCGTATCGTATCGCCACGAACGTTCCGATCCTGCGGTTGGGGGCCCGTTCGAGAAGCACCCACAGAGGGGCGAACGCGGAACCGCATCTGCGATCGAACCCGTGATGACCGCGGCGGAACCCGCGGCGTAAATTCAGCCGCGCCGTTCTGGGGTTGCCAACACGCTAAATACTTCCCCCGACCCTCGCACCAGATCCTGTCCAGGATGCCTATCGCTATGGCTACAGCTGTGGCAACTCGTATTCGCGTTCCGCCTGCTTTTAATCGACCACGGATCACGACAATTTCCCGTAGGATATTAAACCCCGGCTGACTGAATTCCCTCCAGTGCAGCATGTCTTTGGACTGGCGTTCCATCGTAGATATAACCCTGCCTTGTATGGCGAGATAGGTTCCGACCCTCCGTGACCCTCTACAGGATTAGGCGTGTATTGATAATGATGCTATTAAGCCGTGAGGATAAATAATAAGCCGTGTATTTATATTCAGGATGAGCAGGGCCGGATTATCGCCACGGATTTAGGGCCTGCAGTCCTCGGTCTCAGATATTGAGCCCTCACAAAGTAGAAATATATACTTACTGATTTCTGTCGGTTACAATCAATACTGTAGTACTGTGAATAATGTTACATGTAATATGGTAATTAAAGCAGTAGCGTCGCTCTTTGCATGACTACCAGTTATTTACTGATGTCGGTTTTTACGGCTCGACTCATGTTGGTTGCTCCTCAGAGCTGTTCTTTTGAGATAGCCGTGTCGAGCGATCTCCCTTTCTCCCTCGTGACGTTTCGCCTCCCACGTTGGAGGCATCATCACCGTAACGCCTGATGATGCTTCTGACGTGGGAGGCGAAATGTCACGAAGGAGAGAGGTGGAATGCTGGACATGGCTATCCCGAAAGGACAACTTTGGAAAGGAATTCTCATGCATCGAGCCGTGAAAACAAACATCAGTGCGAAGTAGAACTGGGTTTGTTAATTTTTACGTTGATTCAACTGTACAATTTGCACGTCACACTCTGAAATTACCAAAGTGAATGGCAAATGGAGTGTTTGGGATTTGGGTGACGTGATGGTAAAGCGGTCAAGGGGAGGGATCGAACGTTCAAAGAGGGCTTCGCAATATTAAAACCACCTCGGGGCTCCATCAAACGTAATTCCACTCGTGTGAGCGCTGGTACCTGATCCTTTGAACGCGGAGACACTTTAATGTTTCGTTCAAATAAAACACAAAATACTGGCGATGGTGAGCTCTTAAGCGAGGCGATACGCCTAGCTCGCGCAATTAAAAATGTTTAAAATCTTCCTTTGTTAAGGAAAGGTAATGAAAAGGACCCTTGAGAGACCGTTAAATTATATGGGTATTATTCTGCTTTCATTTTCAAATTCTCAGGTCACGTCGGAGCCCCGATGCCGTGCAATTACATCAAGCTGCAGGATGTGAAAGACATGGAGTATTACACATCGCAAGGAAAGGGAGAGGTAAGCTTGGGCGGCAGGGTGGCGCAGTGGTAACGTCCGCGCCGTGCAGAAAGAAGTTCCTGCCCGAGGCTGACTCCCGCCTCGGATGTCTTTATACGTGGAGTTTTTGTGTTCTCACCCTGTTCTGCGCGGGTTTCCTCCGGGTTCTCCGGTTTCGTCCCACAACGAAAAAACACTCATTAATTAATTGGCCGATAATTTCATAACATATATGAAAGCAGCGTCTGGCGGGTTGGCGCCGGCTGACTGCATGGCTGCCTTCCCGCCTCTCTGCGGTTTCCTCGCGCGTCCGTAACTCTAACACTTGTCAGCTCTGGATGCGGCATTCCTGCGATACAACAAACGTACGAACTAACCAGCTCAAACAGTATCTAATTGAAAACACTGCTAACTTTTTATACAGAATTGTTGACAATCGTTGAATATTACACTCTTTGAACGTTTAACACCTGCCGCAGCATAAACTGAACGGAACCGAGCTCGGTCTCGTGAGTTCCCCTCGGTGGGAGTGACGTCGATATTTTCCACGACGACTCATCCATCATCGTGCTGCCCTTACGTCCCTCGCTCAGGTGTGCGTCAAAGGCCCCAACGTCTTCAAGGGGTACCTGAAGGACACGGAGAAGACGGCCGAGACGGTGGACCGGGACGGGTGGCTTCACACCGGAGACATCGGCCAGTGGATGCCCGTGCGTCGTTCGAAATCAAACGCTCGCGTCCGTCACGGATACCCCTTACGAAAGTTCTTCCATTATTGCTGTTGTCTTTCCAAGTTTAAACGGCCGCTATCCAGGTTGACCCGGATTGGCTGGTCCTCCCTTGCTCAAATCAGCGATGGAGTGTAGCTCTTTGGGCCAGTGGTGGAAACGTCACATGGCCGTGGCACGGATCGATTTCTCCACGGGATATTCGTTACGGATACTCAACTAAAGTTCTTCCATCGTCGTGTTGTTGTTGCCAGTTTTAAACAGCCGCCATCAAAGGTTGACCCGGGTTGGCTGCTCTCCCGGTGCTCGAACTCGGTCGGGACAATTACCCGAGGAGACGGCGGGGTTCACGAATGGCCTCCGTCCCGCGCCGCTCACGTCCTGAGGCCGCTCTGTTCGCAGAACGGAACCCTGAAGATCATCGATCGCAAGAAGCACATCTTCAAGCTGGCGCAGGGGGAGTACATCGCGCCCGAGAAGATCGAGAACGTGTACTCGCGCTGCGAGCCCGTGGCCCAGGTGTACGTACACGGCGACAGCCTCCAGGTGACCCCGCGCAGCCCACAAACACAAAGATCCCACGTATAGCCTTGGCAGGCTGTAGGGTCAAGTGCCGTTGGCGAGTAGCGCCGATGAAGCGGGACGGGTGGTCAGCACCACCACGCACCAAGTGGCGTTGTTTACACACCGCACCGGGTACTCGTTTGAGGCTGAGTGGACCTAGGGGAGGCCCAGGGCAGGTTCAGATAATTGTCACTGGTGTTGGCCGCGAGCGGGAATCGACCTCCAGGCGCCGGTTTCGTAGCGCAGCGCGCTAACCACTACACATGCACACACAAAGATCCCCCCGTAGAGTAGCACGGTGGTGTAGCAGGTAGCGCTGCTGCTTCACAGCAAGACCGCCCTGGGTTCGATTCCCGGCTTTGTATGTTTTCCCCATATCCGCGTGGGTTTTCACTGGGTCATTCGCTGCCCTCCCACAGTCCAAAGACATGCTGCTGCATAGGTTAATTGGCCTGCTGACTAAATTACCCCCTGTGCCCCGTGATAGACTGGCGTCCCATCGTGGGTATAGCTCTGATTTCGCCCTGTGTGTACCAGGCTAGGCTCCGGCTTCACCGCGACCCTCTAGAGTTTGAAGCAGAGACTAGAATGAATGAGTGAATGATGCAGGTCGAAGACGTCAGTTTGACAGGTTCAAAGCAGTACGTGGGCCTGTGCTGTGATAAAAGTGGATGTTGTTGGAGTCACTCTGTTGTTGTTGGTGGCGGCAGGCCTGCCTCGTGGCTGTTGTCGTCCCTGACCCAGAGATACTTTGCTCCTGGATCCGGAAGAAGGGCATTGTGGGTACATACTCGGAGCTCTGCCGAAACAAGGTGAGCGGGTGGGCACACAGGTCAAGGATTTATTTATTTGCGAAACTCAAAAAATGCAGGATATAGCCTCACATGAGTGAGGCAACTGAACAGGCCTTTATTGAAAGGCTATACTTTTAATAATGACAACTTTTTGTTATCATTGAAATACTTGCTGATTTTAGTTTCCATATCTTGTGAATCACCATTGTTGTCATTATTGTTTTCAGGAGGTAAGACAAGCAATTCTGAAAGATATGCATCGCCTCGGCAAGGAATCTGATCTGCAGCCTTTTGAGCAGGTTCGTTATTACAAACACATTTACACGGGGGTATCTTGACCATACTTCACCACACTGGTCTGTGTGGGTTGGAAAACATGAGGTAATCCACAAGACAAATCAACTGTAGATTTCCCACAAAAATATATATATATTTTATCCAACCTAGAGGCTAATCTTGACCCAAATTTCAACTCACGACCTTCGAAATGTGAGCCATGTGCTGTAGCCGCTGGGCCACCCAGCTGGAAAAAAAGAAATATATAATTAGGGAAATCATCACCTTTTTGTTATGTAAATATCCCTACATACAGCCATGCAGTATGCATAGCGTACAGAAACGTTCCGATGAATATTATAAATTAAAGTGATTTCCATCTCAGTGATTAAACAAGTGCTCTTACCTCCCACTCAAAATTTCATAATTACCAAGCACGCGGATTACAGCCAGAATTAATTATATCCAATGATGCCTACATGATAGATAGATGTTTATTACAGCAAAAAAACACCCAGTGACCTTTCAAGCTCTGGATGCGGGATTGCTGTGACACAACAAACATTCGAACTAACCAACGGAAACAATACATCAAATTACAAGGTAGCACAACGAATTTACAGCATTAAACTGTGCAATGACCAACATAAGAACAGCCTTGATGTAAATCTAACGGTATGAATAGTTTCAAAGCGTTTACTGCTAAATCCACACCCACTCGGCTTGCGAACAATGCAAGAGCAATAGCGACGGCTTGTTCAGTTAGAAAAACATAACACGCCTTGACACGTGCTAAAACAATCCAACACCCTTACAATTCCACTGTAAGACCACTTGAGAGAATGAATTCGTGGAAGTTAATTCAGCGTGACTCCCAGCACCCCATGTAACCCTCATTACGTCAGACACTAGGCTCGGTTCCGTATCACAGGAATCCCACAACCAGAGCTTACAAGTGTTAGAGATAGGAACCAGTGTTAGAGATAGGAGCCAGCTGCTGTATCGCAGGAATCCCGCATCCAGAGCTTGCAAGCTCACTGGGTATTTTCTGCTGCAATAATTAACATCTATTTTTCAGTACAGGTGGGTGGGGGGGGGGATGGTTGAGTGGGGGTTTTGCGATGCGACCGTACCGGTGGGAAGCTCACGTTCCCCTCACCGCCACTCACAGGTGAAGGACGTTCACCTGCACAACGAGATGTTCAGCATCGAGAACGGGCTCCTGACGCCGACGTTCAAGGCCAAACGTGCGGAGCTGAGGAGGCACTTCCGGAGCGTCATCGGCAGCATGTACCAGAACATGAAGCAGTGAGTCGACGGCGCAGACAGCTCGCGGGCTCACCGCGGCCCCCGAGCCGTTCTCGCCGCGTTGCCACCGTCCCGCTTGGCTCTCCGTCGTTGAGCTGTAACGCCTCTCGGATGTGGTGTTTTGCGGGCAAACGTTCCCGAAGGAGCTCCCCGTCGGCGGTCGGGGAGAAACGTCGGGGCGCCGTTGCCGGAAGAAAAAAAAAGCCACGCGGTGCGACCCCGAAAACGCATCGGAGAGGCGCTTTCGTCGCCACGCCCGTCGTTCGCTGTCGCGAGCGCCATCGCCGCGGTTAGCATCGCAGTTAATAATAATAATAGCATTTACAGAGCGCCTTTCACCCGAGGGTCACAAAGCGCTGCACAGGGCTATGGAGAGAACGGCATTTCAACAGCATCGAGACAGATTAACTGAGAGTCAAGCAATAGCGATAAATTATAGGACATCGCTCTCGCCGTCATCGATGTCTCGGTGACGTAGGGTAGTAACGTTCGGCGTAGTAAGTAATCGCAAGCGGCGGCAGACGCGTCGTTCTTACGCGAGTCGGGCCATTCAATCATTCGAGCGGTCCATCGCCAATCATCGGTTCGATCAGATAACACAACGATAATTCATAACACGAGTCTCGGCTTTGTGACGTCATCGACATCATCAGCCCTGTGACTGGGCGTGGCTTGTAGGCGGGGTTTCCTGCCTTCAGGAGGCAAGATGGTGGGGGCGACTGCTGATTATAACGATTAGAAGCAGCATTCACCAGCGTGTGATCATCCGGGTTCCGTCAAGGACCCATCGCTACCTTCTAACTTTGTTAAGCCGGGTGTTGGTAGATGACGCAGGGACGATATCGAAGAAGCGTGGTTGGGCTTTAGTTCCCCCACACCGTTCACACACGTGAAAATGCTTAAAGGGATTGTCCAAACGATCCAATGCAGGAACCTGCTGCTAACAGGCGTGAGACTCGGCGAGGATTTTCGTGCCGTCGACTAACTGCGAATCTAACAGGCTGACACACTGCTCTGCACTGCATTATTTACAAACAGTTATTATTATATTATCATATCATATTATCTGTATTACCATATCTGTCACTATTTCTTTAGCGAATATTACTATTGCCGCAGGGAACGACGTAATTGATGAATTATTGATTTTTGGGCCAGAGCGCGTGAGGAAAATGTGTCGTACACCCTCCTCCAACTGACAGACAATTAATAAATGTATTATATAAACAAATGTGATTAAGGATAACATTAGAATAATATAGTTTATAACCTGACTTGCTATTAATAAACGTTCCGAATGTGAATCGTTGCACAATGCATTTGATCAGAGAAACTAATGTAATGGATATGTAGTTTATTTTAATAAAGACTATAAAGTATATTTTCTTGATGGGCTGTTCTCTTGTTTGTGTTATCTGTTGTAATTTCTCACCTGTAGCCTTAATAGTGCCACATTTGTTGGCTCATTATAAGTGACAATATTTTTGTTATCGGCCAATTCATTAATGAGTGGTTTTCAGTTGTGGGTGGAAACCGGAGAACCTGGAAGAAACCCACGCAGAACAGGGTCAGAGAGCACACAAACTCCACACAGAAATGTACGCGAGGCGGGACTCCAACTGGCTCGGGTAGGACTTTGTTTCTGTGAGGCGCAGATGTTAACACAGCATAGAACACCCTGCCGCCGAAAGTGAGCTGCACGGATTAGCAGTCTGTTTTCACAGGGGGCGGGGAAGAAGAGGGATTCAGAGTGTGGTTGGCCAGACAAGTCACGTGATTTACAGGTGTGAAGCGATTTGGATGTACAGACAAGTGACTTGTTAAGGGTGTCTCGTGTGGACAGTTATATCATCTGGACCAGGATCTCTGCCTTGTCAATACTGTGGAGGGCACATTTTACTTTTCCAGACACTTTCACGTCATTTATCTTCAAAATATTTTGATTCATGGGATATACAATTTATTAAATGATACAATTCATGGGAGGTGATGAAATATTCACAGGTGTGCTGTACCTTGTTTCGGCTCATACTTTATTTAAAATTGCTTTACCCAACTATATAAAGCATTAGTGACTTATACACAACCGCCTTGCCATGGCATAATCATAATCCACCTTCATATGACAAAAATAGACAACGTATGTACATTTCACATATTAAAATATACAAAATGCATATCTGTGATGGACCTCCTGACAGACATCGAATACACATTTCATGAAAATAAGAAAGATTAAACCCATCGACGTTTGCGTACTATGTGCAGTGGCCACATCGTGGGATGGCTGTCCTGTCATCATCATCATAATTAGCTGTCGTTTGGGGTTTAACCAATTTAATCAATGTGTATGTGGTGCACAGACTAATATGATGGCTTCTGTGTGTATGATAAGGATGAGTTGGGAATTAAATATTCCCCACAAACACTATCAGATGTCAGATGTCGAACGATAATTTTGGATCTTTTGGGGGGATTTTCACGTCGTTAACATTACGTACTAACGTAACGTACCTTATTCTGCTAACAAAAGTGACGTCACAGACTTTCTGAATAACCCGAAACAAAACGACAAATCAAGTTCGCCCTAAATGTCATCTCTTGGCCAGATTTTTCAGATTAATCCGACAATATGTAACACATCCCTAGCGGGTACATAAGTTGCACACGTGCGTGTACGTGTACACAGGTGTAGCGGGATTAGTACATGTACAAAGGTAGGTAGGGTACACAGGTGTGTGAGAAAACAGATATGAAGGTACATAAGCGTAGATGAAAATAGTCAGGTGCATGAATACCTGCACAGGCGTGCATGGCAAAGCACGTGGTGCACGCGGAAGCACAGGTAGACCCGTACTTCTGTTATGATTCAGGTTTACAATAATAATTATAATAGCAGCATTTATAGAGCGCCTTTCACCCTAGGGTCACAAAGCGCCGCACAAGGGCTGCGGAGAGAACGGCATGTCAACAACGACAGAAAAGAAAGCTAATAACAAACAAAGTAGTTGGTATGGAGGCAGAGGTGAAAGTAAGTCGGTACGGTCCGCTGCGGCGTACCGGTTAGAAAGCGGCCCAGGCGTTCAATACGGTACAGGTGGGAGGTGGGGTTGCGATACGACTGTATGTAGGTAACACGGAGAGGTACACTTATACAGACAGGTATACGAATGCTGTATCCAGGCCAAATGCACTGCAGGTTAAACCGGGGGGAGGAAGTTGTACAAACACTTGACACCTGATATTCTCAACCAATGGGTCGCGACCCATCAGTGGTCCATCGAGACCAGGCCCAAGGGGGCCTTGAGGTGTAAAAGGTTGAAAACCCCTGCTCTACACAGCTACACCATCCCGTGACATCGCCACTGCAATCCCACTTCAAACAGACTGTGCGGTTTCTCAATTCGGTAAGCAGTTGTTGGTTGACTGTACAAACGGAATTCTAAATCGATGACAGCAACATTCATAACCGGAGTGACATTTGCAAGCGGAGCACTGTTAACAGAATTACATACACGTATTCTTAAGATCCACCCAGTGTGGGCGTGTACAAGGTGGGCCAGAAATAACTGACACATTTCCTTCTACATTAAAATCAACCGTGTCAACTATTTCTGGCCGATCCTGTATTTCGCCCAGTAACACACAGATAAATGCAACACTGTCCACCCAGCAGTATACATAGGGACACCACAGTTAGTCGAATGGCAAGGTTGTGTGTGTGGTGGGGTAAAGTGTGGGTACTCTCACGGCTGTAAGAGACGGCTGGCCAAGTGTGGAAGTGTAAGCCAAAATATCCCGTCTGGAGGGGCTCTCTCAAACGCCCTCTAAGCAAGGCCCTGTTCAGCCCATATGATGCGTAATTTAATTTAATATTACAATGTATAACGCGTGGAAAAGTATTTGTTCAACTTTTATGGTATTTGTTCGAAGAGAGAACAACTCAGAGGCGCGAGGAAACAGCAGAGGGGCTGGGTGAAGGCATACATGCAGTTAGATGGTGCCAACATTTGCCAGATACTGCGTCCTCTATATTATGATGTTATTGGTCAATTGATGAGTGTTTTTTTAGATATGGAAGGAAACCGGTGAACCTGGAGAAAACCCACGCAGAAGAAGGGGGGGAGAACACACAAACTCCACACAGAAAGGCGCCCGAGGCGGGAATCGGACCGCCTGTGGCAGAACCTTCTCTCTGTGAGGCGCGGATGTTACCACTGCACAGCCACCCTGCCGCCGCAAAGAGTAAGCTCGATGTGTTGGGCCTCCGCTCACACTCCGAGGCCCATGATGAACAGCTGTAGTGACAGCCTACGCAGAATCAATGGAATTACAAGAGACTCAACAGGGGCTGTCTTGGAAAGAGAGAGGAAAAAACCGAATTCATATTTCATTTTGGGGGCAGCTTCGTCACGCAACGCAGCAATGTTTCCGTGGAGCACAAACAGATTTTTGGCATTTGGTAAAGTTGTTGTTCTGCGAACCGTGCCGGTGATTCACAATTCCAACAACAACCGCCGTTCGCCGCTAAGTGGAGGTGACGTCTCCACGGCTTCTGTGCCAGGCCAGGTGCACTTTGAGGCCAGGCGAAGTGTTTAAGGCTCGCCGCCAGGTCACGGGACAGAACCAGGTGCGACGGGCCGACTGAGATGACTGGCCGAGACACCAACTGTGCGCGCCACTGTGCCAACTTGCTGAGTTTTATCCACCCTGCGCTCCCGCTCGTGGTTGTGAGCATCACAAGTCCACGCACAATAACACATGCAAACTCGTTCGAGCTGTGAAGGTGGATTAGCAATAAGGTGAGTTTGGGCGAGACCCATGGCCAGAAAGGACGATGACCGATGGTCAAGAATAATAATAGCATTTATATAGCGCCTTTCACGGCCAGGGCCAGGGTCACAAAGCGCTGGAGTGGCAGCCTAGAGGAGTGGCAGCCTAGAGGATACCCGCTGAAGAGATGGAGCGATGAAAATCCAGCTCGTCTGTGTGCGAGGTGGAATATTAGATGGCAGGCCGGGTGTGGTGCTGGCCACTCACCCCGTCGTGTGCTGGAACTTGCCCCTACACTGTATTCAGACGATACGGCTCACTGCAACCCTGTGCAGGATTAAGCGGTTTCTGACAATGAGATGATATTTACCAGGTCAAGCCCACTGAGAGTCTATGAACTCTTTTTCATTAGGCGACCTGGCCACACGTGATAGCTGATGGAAGTGGCCATTTATTGTCACGTGTAGAGCAATATAGTAGCAACTAAAGCGTCTAAAGGCATGTTTCTTAATTGTGGCGGGGGGCAAAACCGGAGGAACCCGGAGAAAAAACCCACACACGACCACGGGGAGAACATGCAAACTCCACATATAACAACAGGCATCACCCGGGTTGGGATCGAACCCATGTCTCCTGCTACCAGGTGGGGGAAATAACATATCGCCCCCTGAGTCTAAGTATGACACGTGTCTATTTAATATCCATTGCCTCTGTCGCAAGATCATCACAAAATATAATCCTGGCCGTGTTTTACAATGCGGATTTAATCAACGGAAAAAAAGAATTACACGTTAATAAAATTAACAACGTCTATGTACATTCAAACGATAACACAATTTAAATTAAAGAATTTGTTTTTAAATGTTTGCTTCTTAACTTAGCCTTTCCCTCCGAAATAATGAATTGCAAGTAAATTTATTAAATCGAAACTCCTTCACTGCATGACATAAAGCAGTACACGAGGACAGAAATAAAACACATTTTAAAAATGTGGAAAATTATTGGACCAGATATATTTACATACATTTACTTAAATTATTGCAGCATTTTATCAATATCGTTTTTTCTTATTAAATTAAAAAATATATGTACTATTTAAGAGTACAAACTCAACAACGACAAATTAAATTCGTGTATTAGTTATTACAGATTTTGCTTTCTTCCAAACAGGAATTTATGACATTTCACAGAACGTATAAAGTTTGTCCTTTTTTCACAAGGCCGTGCGAATTAGTAACATTGTTCTACTTGCTTATAGAATGCGAAGAGCCAATCACACGAATGCATTTTCAAACCAATATGGGGAGAAAACACGCTGCAATGATGTACGTTTTCGCGGCTCGATGTATGAGAATGTCTCTCCATAGCCGTTCTTGCTCTCTACTTCGCAACGTTTCGCCTCCCACATTGGGGATGTACAACAGCAATTCTCTTATACACCAGTGTTTCAAATTCAATACGACCATATAGTTATCCCTAGTGACATACCAGCACGATATCACCCCCTTCAAATGTGGGTGGACCAGCGGAGTTCACTGACTTTTTCAATCACTGGCTTGCTGCTTAACGGTATATTACATTTAACCCCAAATGCCGCTTCAATAGTTAACCAACATATGCATACAAAATAACCTTCAAACTGATTTTTTGCATTAACTTTTCTACGCAACCATTCAAATGTGATCATTTATGTAGCCGAGCGTCTGAATGGCTCAAACTAACAAACTGTTATGTACATTTGTAGTTTGAAATAATAATAGTTTTCATAATTCTTCAGTGATGAGCACATTTCACGAGCATGTCGTCTCAAGACCCTCTTGATAAGCATATTTACGGTGTTTTATTATTCCTATGCACCCACGCGTTACGTGATCCACCACCAGACAGTACATATGACGTCATGATTACGCAAGGACTCTCTCACCTGGATCAGCTTACCTTGTCAATTCTCAATTCTGATGAATTTCCAATTTCCCCGATGCTTACGCCAATGTTAAAGTAATTCCACTCAGGATCGATATCTTTGGAACTTAAAATTAAGGCAACGGCGTGAATGATCTTGCGTGTTCTATCTTGAAAAAAAAACAAATTTTGTGCCAAACAACCTTAACCTACTCATGGATTAGGGGGTTTTGTACTTATGTTAAAACGTGTTTCTGAATGAACGGCATGTTACAGTTTACGTATTTCTTTCAAAGATTATGTCACAACTATGCACACATTGGATATTTACTGTAACATTTGGCAAACTGTGCAAATGCAGGTACAATTAGCAGTTTAAAATTATTTAATTTTAACCAGCCCCCCCCCCCGGCATTTTAAGTTTTGCAAAATATATCCAAATGACGTTTTATGCACATGCAGCAAAGGAGCACTGATCGATCACAAAGTAAGTAACGAGTAGAACTGTGCAGTCAGAATCAGAATATTGTTTACGGTCAAATGCGTGTATATAACGACCGTTCCAAATTCGTTTGTCATTCTTTTAAATACAAAACAAATAAATTTATGACACCCAAAAATAAACTGTCAGACTTTGCAGGAATGTCATATTTGAGTGCATGCAAAGAAGTATTGATACAAAAATGAAAACTCGCTATGGGAAGTATATAGGCATATCAGATTAAAACTTCTTTTCCAGTATGTATAGTACTGTTCTGTACACAATAATATAACCAGTGTTAGCAACCAGTCTGGGGTATCACACATATTCAAGGCGAGCGTTCCTCCTCTCTTCTTTTCGACATTTCGCCTCCCACGTTGGAGGCATCTTCACTCTGCCTGAAGAGGACAAACGTTCGCCTCCAACGTGGGAGGTGAACAGAGGAGGAACGCTCGCCACGGCTATCCCGAAACTACAGCTCTTAAGAGCAATTCGAGCAAATCTTCAATCAATGAATGTTAAAGGGACACCGATGGAGAGCTTCGCTATATTCACAGACACACCCAGGACAACAAGCCTTGCACATTCTCTATTAGCTTACACATGGACATGAGCGTAATACTGTTTGCCATCTCGCCGTGTGTGTTAGGTGCACACAGACACGCGGGCGTACATAGAAACACATAAACAAACAAACAAACATAAAAAACAACAAACAATATTTTCACGAGTTTAAACAGATGCCCTCAAACCGGTGAACTGTAAAGCTCACCCTGTGGGTAATAAAACTACGAACCTGGATTCTTAGCATTTCCGTGCCACAATTTGCAGCATGTCTCCTTCAACATTAGTTTATAAGACACACACACACCATAAAAATAAAAAGTTCACAAAATTATAGTAAAACACTATGTATGGTCAATTGCACTGCTTATATTGATAAATATAACCAAACACTAATTATCCGTGAGTGATAAATTACCAAATAATAATAATACAGTAGATTAAAAATAAACTCAAGCGAGACTGATCCAACTTTGCTGCACTCCCAGATCGATGGGATTGAAAAGTTCTAGCGGTTTCTAGAATAATGGGGTTGAATGTGGCTCTTATGGGCAGTAAATTCATTCCGGAAAAAAACAAGACACCAGTTAGGTCCACCGCAGTTACGCGCACTCTCTTTAAATGCTCTGCAACCACATTATGACGTGAAATATTGTCACAGTTTTTGTGCAATTTTGCTTTCGGATTTATGTTTCATAGTCTTAAGTCAATAATGTGTGTTCTGCGGCAACATTCATTCATTCATTATCTTCAATCATCACCTGCTTAATCTCCGGCATAGCCGGAGCCTATCCCGGAAAACACGGGGCGCAAGGCAGGGAAGGACCCAGGACAGGACACCAGTCCATCGCGGCGCACCGAGGACAATTTAGTCAACAGGCAAATTAACCTATACTGTGGGAGAAAACCGGAATATCTGGCGAAAACCCACGCGGACATGAAGAGAACATGCAAACACCACACAGCAATGCACCCGAGCCAGGAATCGAACCTAGGTCCATCTTGCTGTGAGGGGGCAGTGCTACTCATTGCGCCACCACGCCGTCCTGTTCTGCCGCAACAGTGAAAAGGTTATCAGAGGACTATCGCAGTTAATCCTCAAACACAAACTTGTTTCCCTTGTTGTGACAGTGTTATCAATTCAATGAAAATATTGTGAACCCGATTCCTCTGCACCTGGCAATGTCAGTCGTAAAGTTACGTCAAGATCACGCTCAACGTCTTCACGATTCTCCGCTGACCTGCTCCTACCCGCCTCTCCCCTCTCGTCTCACTTGACTCACCTCCACGCACCCTCTGCTCCAGCAGCTAGGGCTGTCGATCGAAGCCCACCACCAGTCAGACTTCACTGAATGGGTGGTCGCTCATTTCTCCTCTGCTGGCCCCCATAGTCTGGAACTTCCTTCCTCTCCGTCAACTCTGCTGTCGACTGCCGGCTTTCTGCTCAAGTTGAGGCGCAACGACCATCCACCTCCACCTACGACCGACTGCATCTCTCTACAGGAGGGGTCGGCAACGTACGGCATGTGTGACATAAGTGGCACGCGAGATGATCGCTCTGTCAATCGCTAAATGATGCGACCCAAAGAAAACTCTTTAATGTAGAAAGAAAAACGATTCGAAATTTGTATTTACTACATTACGTTTATCGGGGATACCCTATCAATGGCATACAGGTCCATAAATAAGAGTGAATAAGTTAACTCTTGGCACGCCACTTCTGCAAGGTTGCCGACCCCTGATTCACTTCCTCCAAACTCTCCGTGCGGCACCTTGAGATGCAAAACATTTAGCCGCTGTGTAAATCCAAATTGAATTGTATTCTAGTACGAGCGGGGGTTACGTTAGAAAACAGCAACTCAAGCTTGGATTTCTCCCCTAACATTCCGTGATTAGCAAACGCAATTAATCCGTAAGGTTCCAGTGGCTTTGGGAGCAACTGTAGCCCAGAATTACCATTTGCTTACAACACACGGAAATTTCATTGCTCTAAAATGCAATTATTCAGCATTAACATTAACAGCTCGTGACGTGCCACCATAATGACTAATTAATCAGAGGCGCACGTGTAGCTCGTTAAAACGTCAGCCCATATCACAGTTCAAATATTGCATTGGGACGATAACTGCTACATCGCTGAAATGCTTCTCATGTTTGGCTCAATCATTCAGAATCCAGATTCTTAGCTTTGCTGACCTGTTTCACAACAAACGTGGAGACAAGAATATAGAGACTTAAGAATATGAGACAAATAAACACCATGATTCAATTTACAAAGACTCTGACGTGTCCTTCATACCCTGCAGAACTTTGATACGTAAACTCCGTCGCTTAGCTTTCAAGCAACTGAACAATAATACGTTACACGAGTCACAAGCATAAATTAAAAAAAACCACTAGGACTGTCTCGTAAATCGTAAGATTAGCTGTAAAATATGGCCTTCATGGAGCCTACCGGGCCATACAAAGTGCAGTGCAGATGAGAAGATGGATGTTTTTTTCATAGACCAGCAGCCTCCTTTCAAACTTTGTCCATTCACCGCTTGAAACCCTTCACAAACGCGCCAATTGTTGCAACACCTTGCTCGGGTTGGACTTTAGATAAAACAAATCCTCTGTGCGAGGTTTCTATTCTTTTGAACCACCACAATACGCCGTCATCTTTTCCGGACGTTGCGTTACGTGGTACCAGCCTCGGACGACAGGCCAGAACTTAAAAATAAAAACCCCTCGAGCAGGTTTTGTCCAGAAAATTCGATCTCTTGGGTTTTCCAACTTCTTTCACGCGGCAACATCACTTGCACGAATTAACACTTCATAGACGGGTGAGAATTTCAGCTCTTCAAGCGCGAGGAGTTCTTCTTTCTAATCAAGCCGAACGTGGGATCGTTGCTCCTTTTAAAGACCTTCTGGCTCGTAAACAATTTGCAGGCCCGACGTGTGTTTCCGTGGGTCAAAGTCTAGAGGTATTCGCTTATTCACGCGTGTGCCATTGTCCTCCAAATGCTCGCCCGCAAATGTCTCACCTACACCGTCGATACTTGGTCGTTCTCTGAAATAAGGAAGAGCAAAAAAACCAAAATACAAAGTCAACGCGACGTAAATATCAGTGATAAATATTACTGTGTAGTCACGTGCTGTAAACAAATGACAACTGCTTGCATCTGTACAAACCAGGCATTCACTCAATACAACGCACGGCTGATTTTGAGCTACCATAAGCGTGTGTGTATAAGTAATCGATCAAAATTTGATTTAGGACAGCGGCAATGCTATGTATTTTGGACTTTCTTTTATTTGAAAAATTGTGTGCAATGCTATGTGTCAATGTTTTTTTTGGTTGATTTAACTTTATTTTTAGGTTATTTATAATCTTGTATATATTTATTTTTTGTCAGCAACCCGCATGTTTGTTGTGTCGCGGGAGTCACGTAAAGAGCTTGCAAGCTCACTGGCTATCTTTTCTACTGTAATAATAAACATCCATCCATCCAACAAAAACACGTACACACCGACGACGTCGACACCCGCCGATTCCGACAACCCGATCTCGCTTACCATCCTCATACTGCTGCTGCTGCTGCTTAACCGGCGAACCGAGCAAGCCCTGGCCATGCACTGCCTGACTGCCGGGCACGAGAGGCACGTTCCACGTGGGGCGGATCGCAGGCGCGGCGGAACACGGCCGCAGCTGCTCGTCAGCGACGGCGCTACCGCAGACGGCGGCGCCGCCCGTCGCGTGCAGCGGGAGGAGGTGCGCGGCGGGGTGCGATCCCGAACGGGCGCAGGAGTCTTGCGGGGGGGGCGCGGTCGGCGGGGGGTCGGCCGCCGCCCCCCCCGCGGAGGGCACGGTTTTTCGCGTGACGCAGTAGACTGTGAGCGCGCGGCGGCGAACATGCGACGGGCGGAGATGGGGAGAAAACAAAAAGATTAAGATGGAAATATATATATATTTTTGGAAATGATGCGTCGTTAAAAACGCGCGCGAAAGCCGCGCGCCCCGGGGGTTGATCGAACGATCGCGGCGAAATGCGTGCAAATGAGATAAAATGGAAAGGAAATGCAAAACGGGCACGTTTGAATGAATGAATGTAATTGTCTGGTGATGTTGCACCTGCTGCTGTTGCTGCGTTGGCAGTGGTGCACTGGCACATTGACTAAATAAAATAAACCTCAACACATTCGTCAATAACACTGTGGCCTTGGAATGCCAAATTTAAAAAAAGGCAGCATTTCAGGCCAGGAATTGAACCCAGGACCTGCCTTTTGTGAGGCGGCAGCGCGACTCACTGTGTCGCCAAGCCGACCCACGGTGTTGCCTATTTAAACGATCGATGGATTTATGCATTAAGCTTTCAGGATAACTGTGGTTACATGGGTCACAAGATGGATTTTGAAAGCCAACTTTGAGTTAATGACTTCAACATGTGACAATGCGTGGGTGTGTGGTATATTTCTTGTTCCACACTTTGCTTAACGCTGGGAGTCGTTTATTGTGTGCATGAGTGCATTCAATTTAATTAGCGGCGTTTTTGTGTCCGATGGTAAATTATTATGGTTTTGCCAAATAATTGTTTACCCATTAAGAGAGTGATTACATTTTCCGTCAGGCTCTCAGCCAAGGCATGTATATAATTAATGTCCAATGTAATTGTGCCGGGGTAATATTCAAACAAAACCATTACGTTTAGTAAAACGAGAGCCAGTGGGTTCACACGATGAATGAGGCTGAGGTCTGAGTGAGCTGATGACAATAGAGCGCTTTGCCAGCAACGCTCAGATCCTGAGTTTCAATCAGCCTAATGATTCCTCCAACGTGGGAGGTCGAAGCGGCGCGAAGGAGAGAGAAGGGACGCTCAACACGACTATCCCTCGAGAGCAATTTGCACACATCAATCCGCGACAAACCTACGTCACCACAACAACAACAACCAAGGGGCGTCGTACCTACTAAACCCCTCTCTCCAGCCGGCTCCGCAGCCGCCACCACCACCTCCGCATCTCGCATCTTCTCCGAATCCTCGCCGCCGTCGCCCGCTCCGTCTCCTCCGCCGGCGTCTCCGCCGGGCGGCATCTTGTCGTCGCGCCTCCCAGCCGCGTCGGGGAGGCAGTCCTTGCCGTTGCGCCGCTTGATAGTTCCGGTGTCGCCCTCGTTCTCCTCGGGCGACAGCGAGCCCGTGGACGAGGCCCAGCTCTCGCGCGACGGCGACAGCGACGAGAGCAGCGACGAGGAGCTACGGACGGCTGTTCCGGCGTCGTAGCCGCCTCCGCCGCCGCGCTTGCCCGCGGCCGACGCGAGCCGCCCGGCGCCCAGCAGCACCCAGCACTGCTCGAGCTCGGCGGCCAGATCGCCGGTGCCGAGGCCGCCCGAGCCGCTCCAGTAGGAGCGGCTGCTCGACAGCGCCTGGAAGTTGTCGTGAGAGCCGCTGGAGCAGGAGGTCCAGCTGTCGCGGCCGCTGTCCGACGTTTCGAGCGAGTTGCGGCTGTAGGGGGGCAGCAGTAGCGAGCGGACGCCCCCCTCCGAGTCGGCGTCCGTGAAGCCCTCCGCCGCGTCCCGGTCGGGCTTCGAACCGGGGCCGGAGGCGTCCGGAGCAGCCACGCGGTCCTGAGCTCCGGGTTCGCCGCTGCGGAAATGCGACGAGAAGGTTCGGCGGTTGGACGGGAGGGGGAACCGCGCGCGCGTGCCGGGGTTACGGCCGCGTAGTCGTCGTTTGCTTACTTAGGTTTGAAGGCTCGATGTATCCCAAGTTGGAAGCATCGTCAGGGGTTCCTGGAACAATGATCAAGGATCAAAGGACCTCCTCCCATCCGAGCGGTCGGTGGATCTCACCCACCCTCCCAACAGCTTTGTCGCCTGCCTCCATAACCGGTCAGTTTTCACATACAACTAAAACCTGGGAGGTGAAACGTCGCGAAGGAGACGGGAAGACACTCGACACGGCTATCCCGAAAGAGCAGCTCTTAAGAGCAATTGTCATATACAAGGGTGTTGCAAAACGTGAGCATCAATGTTGCTGTTGCTAGTTTAAACCCGGGTTGGCTGGTTGCCCCCGAATGGTGGGAGAATTGGAGCAGAACTTTAACGGCCGGATGCTCTTTCGGACGCCAACCTCCTTGAGTCGAAGGGTTTTAATATCGTTATTTGTCTGGGACCTCCCCCCAGACCTGTTCACCAAGTGAGACCCAGGCAGGAGTGCTAGACTCCAGAGCTGTTCACCAAGGTATACCCAGGCAGGAGTGCCGGACTCCAGGCGACACAGCCCTGGGGTTCATTGGAACACACAAACCCGTCCACCACGCTAACATTCCAATCCACGAGTGGATCGATCCAGCGTATGTGACATCCCGCAGACAGTGCCGGTGTGGTCGTCACCTCGGGGGGGTCGTCGGGGCAGGCCGCTCGGCCCCCATCTCCTCCTCGGAGCCGTGGGGGGAGGCCTCGCGATGCCCGGACGCAGGGTCCTCCGCAGCCTCGCGACCCGGGCCGGACTCGCCCGGGCCCCGAACGTCCGTCAGTGACGTCAGCGTGAACCCTGTGAGCCGCAAGAAAATACAACAATAATAATAATAACATTTTAAAGAGCGCCTTTCATCCGAGGGTCACAAAGCGCTGCACGACGACAGAAAAAAAAAAAAAACTAATAAAAACCAAAGCAACAAAAACAATAATTAAGGCTGCTTCGAATACACTGAAAGGTCGTGAAACAATAATAAGGGATAGGCTCCAGCTCACTGCAACTCTGTACAGTATTAAGCAGTTTCTGACAATGAATGAACGAATACGAATTGTTGTAATTGATGGTTGCTCTTCAGAGCTGTTCTTTCGGTATAGCCGTTTCAAGTGCTTTCCCTCTATCGCTCACGACGTTCCCACGTTGAAACGCATCGTTTCGCTTCCCACGTTGAGAGCATCATCAGCCTTAACGTACCGATTCCGTACGTCCTGGGAGTGTTGTTGTTCTTGTTGACATTTTCCACAACCGCCGACGCAGATGAGCCTCCGGAATTCGATCGCTGGGAATTTTTGCGCTTCATCTGGGAGCCTGTGGAAACAGCCCGCGGTGTGGGTGTTATTTTCAAACGTAGCCGTACGATGATTTCATTCATTCATTCATACGATGAATGAATGAATGATTTAACATGTATATTTATCGCCAGTCGCTTCAAATCGATCTGTCAAGCACGCACTACTGCAGAGCCGCTTTATTAAAACTCCTGATGAAGCCCGCAGAATGCTTCCTTTGTGGATGGGAAGGCAATTCTTTGAAACCTGTTACAGTTAAGTTGGGGGAAAGGCGCTTTAAACATATTAATAAATATAAAGCTGTTCTTTCGGGATAGGCGTGTCGAGCACTCCTCCTTTCAGGCGGTTGGCGCTGCGATCCCAAAAGAACAGCTTCGGAAAGCGATTCTCAGACATCGAGGCGTCAAAACCTACATAATTAACTGCAATTATTACGAAACAATCGCCAGCATTTCCGCAAACGCGCGGAATGAACATCCACAGGCGTCGACGAGAGTCGTGGGAGCCTCACCTCGTCGCGGCGAGGTTTGAGGGGAGGCCGGGGGCGTGGGGACCGACTCGTCGGCCGATCGGCTCTTCTTGTCCGCGTGGCTCTCGGACAGCGCGAGAAGCTTGCGGTAAGAGTTTGGCGAAGTGGCTCCTGCGGGCAGGAAAGAAAAAAGAAAGCCGTCGCGGCTCGTTAAAAATAATGAATTTCAATCGTGTGCTGATGTAGGTTTTGCACAGCTCGATGTACGAGAATTGCTCTGAAGAGTTGGTCTTTTGGGATAGCCTTCTCAAGTGTTCCTTCCTTCTCCTACGCGACGACTCGCTATCCACGTTGGAGGCGTCACAGTGATCTAACGGCAGCCACATGACAGCACGATGATGTTTCCAATGTGGGAGGCGAAACGTCGCGAAGGAGAGAGGAGGAACGCTCGACGCGGCTATCCCAAAAGAGCAGCTCTTGTGCACCGTCGTTTTGGTTGCCGCGCCGTGAGATGCGCTAACCGTTACACCACAGCAAAATTCACAACTCAACCGCACGAGCCTTTAATCCGGTAAAGCCCAGTTCGATGAAGAGCATTAAATCATCTTGATCAATCCCACGCTCCGCACGTCCGCGGTGCTTTTTTGAATAGCGTAATTTGATTATTTGTTTTGGTTTGGAAAATCAAAACAACGGAGACGCAATTAGGTGCGATTCATCAAGCGGCGCTTGTTGACATTTTGAACAAAGAAAAAAGGTCGGAGCAATCGACGATCACATAAATCAATGGCTCTTCGTGGAAATCCCGTAATTAGAGAAGCGATCGGTCACCATTGGTCACCTCAATCAAATACCCTGATAAAAGAAAGTTCCACTCAGCGATGATTGGAATACCAACACCACAGTTTTAAACGGAAAACACGTTTACCTTCGCGAACAGCTCCCAACCTCTGATATCCTAAGTGAATTAAAAATGTTGTTAAGTAAGCGCGTGTCGATCAGCTTGATCGATTGTTACGATTAATAATAATAACTATTAAATTTATACTGTCAATATAGACAGTTCCTTATGTTTCCTGCCATAGGAAAGTGAGCAATACTACATGTGTCAATCAAACAGGGACACGGTGTCACCCTGACTTGAACACTTTTAAACATTGAATGTGATCCAATACTTTAAAACAATGAATAATGCAGCAAGTGTATGTACACATGTATGTCCGCACTGAGTATACCGGATTCAAATCCTTCCCAAGTGCAAATTTTAATTTCCACAACCACCAGGGCTTTTATGTCATATTTCAGTTTTACTTCCCATTTATTGATCACTCTTCTAAAACCTTAACAGTATTTCAGCCTTAAATTCCCACTATTGCACCAGTTCCTTCAACCCTCTTAAGCACTCTTCCACCCTTATCGTCACCTCAGAAGAAGGGGCTAAACGCTTGGAGCAAAATCGGCCATAGGTCGGGTACTTTGCAAGTACAGCGAATACTTTTAACCTTGTGAATGTTGTGCAGTGAGCATAACAACACTTATATCAAGGCACATCTGCA